>JAMWET010002249.1:0-7500 GCA_024036415.1 Prochilodus magdalenae | reverse complement strand
AGAGAGAGAGAGAGAGAGAAAGACAGAGAGAGACAGAGAGAGAAAAACTTATTTAAAAGATGTATTTAGAAATTTATAGTAAATACTGACTAATTCATAGTAGATACTGAATAATTCATAGTGGATACTGAATAATTCATAGTGGATACTGAATAATTCATAGTAGATACTGAATAATCCATAGTAGATACTGACTAATTCATAGTAGATACTGAATGATTCATAGTGGATACTAAATAATTCATAGTGGATACTGAATAATTCATAGTAGATACTGAATAATCCATAGTGGATACTGAATAATTCATAGTAGATACTGAATAATCCATAGTGGATATTGACTAATCCATAGTGGATACTGACTAATTCATAGTGGATACTGAACAATTCATAGTAGGTACTGAATAATTCATAGTAGATACTGAATAATTCATAGTGTATACTGAATAATCCATAGTGGATACTGACTAATTCATAGTAGATTCTGAATAATTCATAGTGGATACTGACTAATTCATAGTGGATCCTGAATAATTCATAGTAGATACTGAATAATTCATAGTAGATCCTGAATAATTCATAGTGGATCCTGAATAATTCATAGTGGATGCTGAATAATTCATAGTAGATACTGACTGTGACTACTGGATAATTCATAGTAAATTCTGAATAATTCATAGTGGGACTACTTCATAGTGATATGAACAATTCATAGTAGGGTGCTGAATAATTCATAGTAGATACTGAATAATTCATAGTGGGTACTGAATAATTCCATAGTAGATAAATAATTCATAGTGGGATCCTGAATAAATTCATAGTGGGACACTGAATAATTCATAGTGGATACTGAACATCTAGTAGGTACTGAATAATTCATAGTAGTACTTGAATAATTCATATGGGTACTGAATACATTCATAGTGGATACTGAATAATTCATAGTGATCCTGAATAATTCAATAGTGATCTGAATAATTCATAGTAGATCCTGAATAATTCATAGTGGATCCTGAATAATTCATAGTGGATGCTGAATAATTCATAGTGGATACGGAATAATTCATAGTGGATGCTGAATAATTCATAGTGGATCCTGAATAATTCATAGTGGATGCTGAATAATTCATAGTGGATGCTGAATAATTCATAGTGGATCCTGAATAATTCATAGTGGATGCTGAATAATTCATAGTGGATGCTGAATAATTCATAGTGGATCCTGAATATTCATAGTGGATTTTGCAGTGTGCGGTACCGACACCAGTGTCAGATGGGAGAATAACTTGGATTATTATATGGTAACGTTCTACGTGAACTGGACTGGTTCTGAAACTGGTTCTGTGCGTCCAAACCTGGAACTGTATTAATCATCAGTACCGGACTAGGAAAGATACAGGGACATTTCCACTCACAACTGAAAGGCCTCGTTGTACTTGGCAGTCCAGCAGTTGTTTTTGGATTTGGTGGTGAACTTGCGCTTCTTATCTGCGAGCCCTGGGCCGACCAGATTAACGTCCACAAATGGCCGGAAGAGTCCTGAAGTCTGCCACTTCATATCATTCACCACAATCACTAAGAGAGAGAGAGATCCAGACGGTCCAAAATAAAGAAGAGAATATCCAACAAAGGAAATGACTCCAATCAGTGACCTGAGTGACCTGAAGTGTAGGGGGCGATATGACCCACACGGTCGTTCTGACAGGCTGTAATACACTACAGGAAGTGTAGGGGGCGATATGACCCACACGGTCGTTCTGACAGGCTGTAATACACTACAGGAAGTGTAGGGGGTGATATGACCCACACGTTCATTCTGACAGGCTGTAATACACTACGGGAAGTGTAGGGGGCGATACGACCCACGCGTTCATTCTGACAGGCTGTAATACACTACAGGAAGTGTAGGGGGCGATATGACCACATGGTCATTCTGACAGGCTGTAATACACTACAGGAAGTGTAGGAGGCGATATGACCCACACACGTTCCCTTCCGTGACAGTCTGTAAAAAACACTACTACAGGAAAGTGTAGGGGGGGCGATATGACCCACACTTCATTCTGACAGAACTGTAATACACTACAGGAAGTGTGGGGTGATAGGGGGCGATATGACCCACATGGTCATTCTGACAGTCTGTAATACACTACAGGAAGTGTAGGAGGCGATATGACCCACACGTTCATTCTGACAGGCTGTAATACACTACAGGAAGTGTAGGGGGCGATATGACCCACATGGTCATTCTGACAGTCTGTAAAACACTACAGGAAGTGTAGGAGGCGATATGACCCACACGTTCATTCTGACAGGCTGTAATACACTACAGGAAGTGTAGGGGGCGATATGACCCACATGGTCATTCTGACAGTCTGTAATACACTACAGGAAGTGTAGGGGGCGATACGACCCACACAGTCATTCTGACAGTCTGCAATACACTACAGGAAGTGTAGGGGGCGATATGACCCACATGGTCATAATGGTTAGTTGCAGCTTCAATGGGCTCACCTTTGACAGTGATCTTCTGCTCAGTGTTGGCAGCAGGGGGCGCCATATCCACCTGAATCACAGCCTCCCCTATCGGCTGCTCCACTCCGGATCCTGCACAATCACATTCCCAGTCTTTACAAACTCCACACACCACTCCCCTCACAACAACTCATAGTACCGCACATTACCACACCTAACAGGGGAAAGGTCCCTAACCTACTCTTGTCTTATGTGTGTGGGTTTTAATGTACCAGAACATCTGAATTATGTTTTATATCGTGAATTATGATATATGACCAGATCTGCGGGGTCTGCTTCCTGACAGCCATAACTGCTACAGACTGTCCGCAGGAACAACACCCCACCTCACATCAACAGGAGTGGGCAGGACTAGACTGCACTGGTGACTGAATTGAGGGGCGGAGGGAGATGAGCTAACCTGCCCTAGGCTGACTGGGCAGGCCTACACTGCTGCAGGCTGACGGGGTGGACTGAGTGGTTCGTTTAGAAACCTGGACGATGTTCACATACTGCAGACCTTTTACTGCTATGGGTCCTTTAAACGGTGTAACCCAATGAAAGTGCAGTGTGGCTCGTCTAAAAGGTCCACTAGAACTGCACAGGGAACAGATAAGCAGGAAGAGAGAGATTCAAGTAAAGGAAGAAAACAAGGGAGAAGCCTCACCTCGGTCCGGCCGTACTGTCTCCTTAGGGGTGGTCCTGATGCCCATGCCGTTATGCACTAACAGGAGACAGCACAACGTCAGTACCTCTTAATCAACATGCACATCAACAGCTCTGTGACGTTCATACGACCCACACGGTCATTCTGACAGACTGTAGTACACTACAGGAAGTGTAGGGGGCGATATGACCCACACGCTCATTCTGACAGACTGTAATACACTACAGGAAGTGTAGGGGGCGATATGACACGCCACAGAGGACTGTGATGGTAACTTCATATGGTAATAACGACATACGGTTACACTGCCCAATCCTACAGCGTGTATCATACGCACCCTGTGTGTGCTGAGTGGTGATGAAGGTTCTGATCAGAGCGTCGGTAGTCTGTGTGTAGAGAGAGAGAGCATAACGCAGAGACGAGAGTTCTGAGCTTTTCTCCAGATACGATCTCTTCAGTCCATCACCACCAGCATGGAAGAATTGCTGCGCGAGAGAGAGAGAGAGGGAGAGAGAGAGAGAGAGAGAGAGAGAGAGAGAGAGAGAGGGTGAGTTCTCTTTGAGGACCGTGTTGTCCTCAGTTAAACCCTGCACAGCTTTACACTGAATCAGTTACGTTATGGTAACAGAGGTGTTTACAAACACAGAGGTATGTACAGTACCAGTCAAAAGTTTGGAGACACCCATCTAAACAGATGTAGCTGGTTATCTTATAGACTGAACACTGAACAGCTCCACCTGCTGAGAGTCTGAACCAGTCCATATCCTGCTACACCACATCTACTCCTGATGTACACAGTATGATACTCCTCCATATCTCCACCTCTAATATATATTTAGTGGTGTAAAAACTTTGATCTTTTTCTGCACAGTGTAAAAGCTCTAGCTCTCCTTTCAGGTTAGTGAATAAAAAAGATCATGATGGACCGACCCAATAGAATCGCTCCAAACCCGTGCTTAGTAATAAACCTTGTTCTATCAGCTCCACTGCAGGGTAAGGAAGCTGCTCCATCCTCCTGTACAGCTCCACTCTGGAGGGGTTTAAGGTGGACTGTATAATTCCATTCTGGAGGGGTTTAAGGTGGACTGGATAATTCCATTCTGGAGGGTTTTAAGGTGGACTGTATAGTTCCATTCTGGAGGGGTTTAAGGTGGACTGTATAATTCCATTCTGGAGTAGTTTTAAGGTGGACTGTATAATTCCACTCTGGAGGGTTTTAAGGTGGACTGTATAATTCCATTCTGGAGGGTTTTAAGGTGGGCTGTATAATTCAATTCTTGAGGGTTTTAAGGTGGACTGTATAATTCCATTCTGGAGGGTTTTAAGGTGGACTGTATAATTCCATTCTGGAGGGGTTTAAGGTGGACTGTATAGTTCCATTCTGGAGGGGTTTAAGGCTGACTGTATAGTTCCATTCTGGAGGGGTTTAAGGTGGACTGTATAGTTCCATTCTGGAGGGGTTTAAGGCGGACTGTATAATTCCGTTCTGGAGGGGTTTAAGGTGGACTGTATAGTTCCATTCTGGAAGGGTTTAAGGTGGACTGTATAATTCCATTCTGGAGGGGTTTAAGGCGGACTGTATAATTCCATTCTGGAGGGGTTTAAGGTGGACTGTATAGTTCCATTCTAGAGGGGTTTAAGGCGGACTGTATAATTCCGTTCTGGAGGGGTTTAAGGTGGACTGTATAGTTCCATTCTGGAGGGGTTTAAGGCGGACTGTATAATTCCGTTCTGGAGGGGTTTAAGGTGGACTGTATAGTTCCATTCTGGAGGGGTTTAAGGTGGACTGTATAATTCCATTCTGGAGGGGTTTAAGGTGGACTGTATAGTTCCATTCTGGAGGGGTTTAAGGTGGACTGTATAATTCCATTCTGGAGGGGTTTAAGGTGGACTGTATAATTCCATTCTGGAGGGGTTTAAGGTGGACTGTATAATTCCATGAGTGCTGGTTTATAGTTTTAAGTCTTCACTGTTATTCTACAATGAAGCTTTAAGATCAACATAAGGAGAACCTGCTAAGAGGAGGCGTGTCTAACCTTTAGCTGGTAGCGTATACAGACAGAGGATTGGTTATGTAATCTGCTATCTGTATCTGAATGAGCGTATGTAAACGCAGGTGAGCGTAAATAAGACACCATCTCAGTGATGTGGCAGTGGCTGTTAACTTGTTGGACTCACCTTGATGGTGTCCAGTGCCACCTCCATGACTCCACACTGTCTGGGGGAGAGAGTCTTTGGCTCCGCTCCCTAGAGCAGATGATGGACAGAAAGGTTATTAACCACATCAACCATAACAACACTGAAGACTGAATCTGGTCCTGGTTTCCTGAGGAATCATGGGAGTCCTGAGTTCTGGTATATTAGCCCTGAGGAGCGTGTTCAGACGGTGGACATTCACACGTAGGCATGCAAGTACAGCCTTGGCTTAAGCTATGTCTAATGAATCCAGCCCACCCCTGGAACAAGGACCCCTAATTCGTTCTGCTCAGTGTCCAACTCATTTAAAGGTAACGCTGCTACGGAGGCCTGCCTGAGGGTCATACTGCCAGGACAGTGGCCTAGCCGGGGCACAGAGTGGACGCTAACTGAAAGAGATGGAGGTCAGGACCTCAGTCAGGTTATGACAGGCTGTGACAGTAATCACAGGACACCATTAGGAACCTCTACAGCTCCATACCGAGACGTCTGGCGTGTTGGGTTAGCGAACACGGCGGCCCGACGCCATACTGAGAGACAGACTTCTGTATGTGTAGCTCAATAAATATTGATCATATCAGTCTAAATTTATCATCAGTTATTGATCCTGGTCACCTTTATCCTCCTTCCCAACACACCTGCACTCCCACACCTCCCTCTGGGTGCAGCTGTTACTTTGATGATGAGTGTATATGGAGAGACAAACAATACCAGCCTACTACACTAGATCAGTAGCAGGAGCTGTGTTCTGTAGCTTGGCTTATGTGTGCAGCGAGTACCTTGAGTTTGGAAAGCTCTTTGGCAGCTGTAAGTAGTTGAGCCCCCTGCAGATCACAAAAAGAAAAATCAGACATATGAGTTTTCACCAGCAGAGGGCGCCACATGGCAGGACAAGAAGAGGTGCGGGCTCAACAATGGGAAAACAGATGCAATACACTTTATTATGTAACTGTCATTATATAAACTCTACCTCACATCACTAAGGAGCACACTCATGCTCCTGACTCGGTTTAAATCAGGGAGGTTTTGATGTGTACATGGTACAGCATGGAGGAAAAGCCTTACGATGCTGTCGCTGCTCTGGGGCAGGACGATGGTTTTCTCCATGCAGATCAGAACGTTCCTCCACAGATCTTTCAGAACCCTCTTCAGCACGCTCTTCTCACACAGGTCCGCAAAAATACTCAAACTGCACAAACAAACACCAAAACGACTTTCATTAAATCAGCAGGCCTTCATCTGCAGACCTTCATCTGCAGACCCCACGTCCGCTCTCCCGTCCTGCTGTCCAGCTCAGCTCTGTTCCTCTGCTCTCATTACCAGCCCAGCTTTATTAATCATATCAGAAATAACATCACAACAAGCCGCTCCCTTGAAATCCGGCACTTTAAACAGGATGAGGAGGTGCTGTAGTAGTGAAGCAGGATAAGGAGGTGCAGTAGTAGTGAAGCAGGATGAGGAGGTGCTGTAGTAGTGAAGCAGGATGAGGAGGTGCAGTAGTAGTGAAGCAGGATGTGGAGGTGCTGTAGTAGTGAAGCAGGATGAGGAGGTGCGGTAGTAGTAAGGCAGGATGAGGAGGTGTGGTAGTAGTAAGGCAGGATGAGGAGGTGCAGTAGTAGTGAAGCAGGATGAGGAGGTGCTGTAGTAGTAAAGCAGGATGAGGAGGTGCGGTAGTAGTGAAACAGGATGAGGAGGTGCAGTAGTAGTGAAGCAGGATGAGGAGGTAAGTAGTAGTGAAGCAGGATGAGGAGGTGCAGTAGTAGGGAAGCAGGATGAGGAGGTGCAGTAGTAGTGAGGCAGGATGAGGAGAAGGATGCGGTAGTAGTGAAGCAGGATGAGGAGGTGCAGTAGTAGTGAAGCAGGATGAGGAGGTGCAGTAGTAGTGAAGCAGGATGAGGAGGTGCAGTAGTAGTGAGGCAGGATGAGGAGGTGCAGTAGTAGTGAAGCAGGATGAGGAGGTGCAGTAGTAGTGAGGCAGGATGAGGAGGTGGTGCAGTAGTAGTGAAGCAGGATGAGGAGGTGCAGTAGTAGTGTGCAGTAGTAGTAAAGCAGGATGAGGAGGTGCAGTAGGAGTGAGGCAGATGAGGAGGTGGTCAGTAGTACGTGAAGCAGGATGAGGGAGG
>JAMWET010002248.1:162500-186711 GCA_024036415.1 Prochilodus magdalenae | reverse complement strand
CCAGCCAACCAGCCAACCAACCAGCCAACAAAAAGATAAATACAATACAAATACAGAAATAAAAGAATCACAAACAGCTACTAAACCGATTTGTGTTCAGCAGTCTACACACTGTGCTGCACCACATCTATTTAAACAGATGACCTAGGGCCTGTGTAATGAAATATGCAGTTAGTCTATGTTCTACATACTGATGACCTTCAATAAATGAAATAGAGAAAGGAGGAGCACTCTGAGTGATACCTCATCCCAAGTTTGCGCCCCTGGTTGGGATTTTTTTTCAACATAAGTGCAAACGTGAAAGTGAACTTCGTCATTCAGAGTATAAAACTAGAGGTGCCCAGCTGAACAAGGCTGCGTGGCTCCAGACGGGGAAATGTAACAAAGACAAGTGCATGTAGACCACGGGTAGAAACACCAGACAGCACAGACAGACAACACACACACACAGAAAAACACTGAACGCTGGGTAAAAACAGAAAACCGAAAATATTCGTACACAACAGTGTGATACAGCAGGAGATACAACCAAATTAACGTGGTATGGTACGTGGTACGTGAGCAGTGTAAATATGGAGCACCGAATGTTCAGCTACGGAAGCGATTCGGCCAAAACTGACAGAACGAACAAGTCGAACTGAACAACGGCGTTTTAAATGATGCGGTTCCCTTTTTCTAGTTCCCGGATACAGAAGGTACCTAGAGTGGAACTTGGATTCAGCTCCAGACTAGGGAGGTCTAGAGCCGTCTGCTCTCCCAGCTCAGACAGCAAACCTTATTATGGTGTGATGATGCTCAGGTGTATCGACGAGAACCCACCAATACGATGCATCCTAATAAACAGAGGTTATGATGTTATATACTGTGATACTGTAATCCCACCGATACACAAAGACTATTACCTGTACCGCTCCAGCCTGTGTGTCGAAAGATTTGAGGTGGATTTTGATTTTCAGCTTCAGTTTTGTGACCGTGTCAAATTTGCCTCTAAAATATATATATATATATATATTTTTATTTATTTTTTTTTTTTTTTATCTGTACACTGACTCCTGACTCCTGACTCACTGACAGCCACATAAAGCCAAGTCAGAAAGATGACAGTGTTCTGTACGTTTTTGTATCGTTGGTGTTTTTTTCACTTTGTCTCAAAATGATCCCACAATATTCCAGAGATGTCTGCATACTTTAGATGTTGTCTCTTTTAATGAGGTCGCAGGTAAAGCTTCCTCCTATTGACTGTTCCATTCAGATCAGGTAGAACAGCATGCACGAGCACTCCTGTACTTCCTGCAGGTTCTGTGTGATCTTACATGACATACTAGTAGTTCTATACAGGAGTTCTACTACTATTCCGCGAGAGAGCGAGGGAGAGAGCGAGAGAGAGAGCAAGAGAGAGAGCAAGAGAGAGAGCAAGAGAGAGAGCAAGAGAGAGAGCAAGAGAGAGAGCAAGAGAGAGAGCAAGAGAGAGAGCGAGCACTTACGATTTTTGCTGTGCATGGCTTTGAGGGTCTGTGGTGGGGGAGGCTGTCCTCTCTGCTCAGTGTGCAACTATTCCCCAGCTACCTGCAAGACAAACAGAGCCACATCAGCATCACACACACACACACACACACACTGCTGCACACTGTGGGTGCACTACACCGCACCACAGAAGATGCTGTGACTGTGCACCAACAAACATCAACACAAAGAAACGACAGATGTTTATTTTCTACAGTCCTCTGTCCCGTCCTGGCACCCAGCCCCAACACCCCCGGCCTCAGCACTACCCTTCGCCTGCCCGCACACCTAGGCCAAAGGCACAGCGACGCCACTCGTACATCTTCACAGCTGCAGCCGGCCTCTACTCCACCACAGAGAACAGAGAGAAACCGTGTCAGAGCTGGGGGACAAACACCACCGCCCTCTGACCTCCAACGCAATTAGTGTGTGGGAGTGTACAGCAGGTGTGTAAACAGGCTGGTAGGCGCTGGGCAGCAGCTGTAGGCCAAAGTCCACTTCTTCCCATAGTCTAAACCCTCACAGAGGCCATAGGAGCAGGGAGTAACGGAGATCCGGTTTACGGTTCTGTTACTGTATGCCCCTCTGCTCTCTAAAACACATCTGTGATGAGCGAAGGAAGGAGTGCTTCAGCTACTGCACTGTGCAGGTTCAGACTTTTCTGGCTCATTTTTGGGATAATTAATGAGAAGAAGGTCACTGGTCCAGTCGGTCACTGTGCTGCTGTGTATGGCAGCAGTGGACCACATCAGTGTGAGACTGTAGCATCACAAAGCTGAGTGACAGCCACACACAACCAATGGAATGGGATAAGTCTCAAATCACCCTTCACCACACTCCACATCACCTCACCGCCCCTTCATAAACTTACAAGCTGCTCTCAAACTGGAAAACAAACACCTGCGGAGCTAACAGACCGTTAGCTTTAGCATGGCCGCCTTCCTCTGTGTACATGTGGTCTGCTGGGTCTCCGTACGACTCTAATGGTGACTCAGGTGCAGAGAGCACGCGCCAGCTGATCATTCGCCCGTTTATGGGGTATGTACGGGTGGGCCATAAAAACCCTGCCATATGGTTTACTGAGGACACAGTCGGTTCTTTAAGACCACTGACTAACTGGATGTAAACACACTACAGTACACTAGATAAAGATCACTGACGCTTTATTATTTATTTGGATTTAGTTTTGTTTGTTTGAATTTATTAAGTTCTAGAAGAGCTTAAAACACACTGAAGCATGGAGACGTACCTCGTCCCAGTCCTGAGCCCTAGATCATGTTCCCATAGTCCTGCTCATTATACGTTCCACATGCAGGTGGAACAGGTGTGGTGACAGCAGACCAATCTAGAACCGGTCTGTTTTGTATCCTGTTTGTTAATCAGTGTATAATAAAATCATTTTTATAATAAAAATAAATAAATAACATACACAACTAACTACACACACTAACTTCTATTAGCTTCCTTTAGCTGAGAGAGAGAGAGACAGAGAGAGAGAGAGAGAGAGAGAGAGAGAGAGAGAGAGAGAGAGAGAGAGAGAGAGAGAGAGAGAGAGAGAGAGAGAGAGCTGTCTCTGTTTACATCCGGTCGGTAACTGCAGGAAGACAGCCGCCAGCACGGCCGAGCCCTGCCCCAGCGCAGCCTCACTCCAGAGACACACGGCCTCAAAACAACAGACACTGAAACAAGCGTCATCTGTCCAACCGTCAGCAGGAGGAGAAAGAAAGAAAAAGAGAAAGAGAAAGAGAGGGGGAGGGAGAGAGAGAGGACAGGAGTATCTCCCTGTCTGTCAGTCTGTCTCTCTCCCTGTCTGTCTGTCTGTCTCTGAGCTGCAGTGTACAGAAGCTATGAGTCGATGACCCTTGAGCTGACTCGGACGAGGCTGCCAGCTGCCTCTTCTCCAGTCTCAGACGAACAGACTGACCCCTTTCACTTACACATCAAAACCAGCTGATATTGTTCATTACAGTCACACCATATGGACATTGTAATTATCATCACGAATGTATATATGGCAAATTATAATAATTCACTCAGCGGAGCTTTGATTAGATGTGCTGCTGTGGGAACAGAAATCTAACCGACCTCACCTGTAAGCAAAGATCACCTAACACCACTCACTACTGTGTAAAATAAAACAGAAACCATTATTAACGGCCGCTTCAGCACATTTCTGTGCGTCGTCAGGCTGAATACGGACCTACAGTCACGCTATTCAACTCCTAATGGCGCCCCCTTGTGGAAAACGTGTAGAGTGCTAAATGTGAGCGAGTTCCACAAAGCACTTCTGTCTACTCCTGTCAGAATGAGCTGAAAGGCTTCCTCCACTCATGTCTGCAGCAAGGCTGCGAACACACCAACACCTCCACCATGGTATCTTCACAGGAGAGGGAAGAGGCTGAACGGGAGAACCTGAGCACAGAACCGCATTGTGGTGGAACAGACAAAGTACCTCCAAATCTCCACGTTTATTAGAACCAGGTTTTTATAGCACCGAACGTTTTATACAGGTCTGAGAAAACCGACTACTGAGAGCTGAATCTGACGGCTCACCGCTCCACCACTCATCAAATCAGTCTAAAGCTGATAAAGGATAAACGTGTCAGTCAGTAAGGTGGTGTTCAAAACTACATCAGCAGATATCACCTGTGGGAACGGTTAGCTCCTTGAATTTGGAACACCTCCCCCAAGCAAAACACACCAACTCTAACCAGCAGGGGGCATGATCGGGGCAGCCTGCCAGAGGCCTTCTGCGCTCACGAGTTTGTGTGTATGTGTGCTGCCTCCCACCGTGCAGACGCTCTCGCCCTGCCAGTGCACGTGGGCAGGGCACAAGACCAGAGGCAGCTGCGAGCCAAGCGGAGCTGAGCGGAATGGGCCAGAGCAAAAACGAAAGTAAACACGTTCCGCTGCCAGAGACCAGGTTTCTCACAGCCCGACGGTTCTCCGTCCCACCCTCGGCCCTCAGAGCACACGAGCACAGAAGCAGCTCACGCAGAGAGAAGTCCCGCGTATCAGCCACACGATCGTACAGGCTGCTACAGGGTCTACTGGTTACAGGCCACACCGGTTCACTGGTCATAGCGGCTGACACGGTGGGTCACAGATAGGGTATCATGGTTAAATCATGGTCATCTATACAATGTATAACCCAACATTAAAACATCACATGCACGCACACACTCGCACACACTCGCACGCATACACACGCTATCACATTAATATTATTGTTATTGTTATTATTATTGTTGTTTTTGTGTTATTGTTGTTGTTATTTATTTATTTATTTTAGTTGTTGCTGTTAACACTATTTCTAACCCACAGTGCTGCTGAATAAACAGACGAGACGTGAAAGGCCATTAAAGTCGCTCAGAGGCTACCAGTGATGAATGATTACCGTTTCACAGGAAACAACAGTAAATCAGATATGACTTATTAAACATCCTCAGCCTTCTGATCAGTAGGGGTCCAAGCACCTACTGCTGGAACCCTACTGTAACTGTTAGTCGTCTTTTTGCCCTGCCCTAAAAGGCATCACGCATACTAAACCGTAAGGCATGCAGACATGAGCCAGTCTTTGGAATTCACCCTAATTTTTTAAATTAGTCTAAAATTTCTCTGTAGAGTCTGTCATAAGTGTCTCCGGCTGTCAATCAACTAGTGCGGCAATAGCGTTTCTAACTTAATCAGATTTACTGCTGCTGGGCTTTAGCAAATTCTCAAAACTGCAGACACAAACATGGTGTGAAAATTTCATTCCAGATCAGCCTTAAGGGGGCGCTGCAGCAATCAAAAACCTTTCGCCATTCGATTCGGTTCTCTAACCTGAATAACTCTGGAATTACACGTCATGTCAGAAACTGCACTGCTTGTTTGGTATTTTGACTTTGATTCTACCAAAAACTGCAGCCTATTATTATACAGAGGTCAAAAGGTCACTCTGCGCAAGTCTCAGCATACAGCTTTACTAAAGGCCCTGATCATTAATCATAGCATCTGGAGACCTTTAGACTAGTTCTGACTCACTTTCACTGAGCTTCCGTATGCCTAGGACACCTAAAGGTCCATCCGTCCTAACTACGTCATGAAGATCAAAGGGGTAAACCTCGAGAACCAAACTACTTTGCGAATCCTATATCTGTACAATATATTACCTGCATGTCCCCTAGGGGCCCTAACCAAAACTGCTAACGTGCACAGACAGCTTGGACCCCGTACATTGCCACAGGTATATTTCTATATTTGTGGGGGTTTTTTTTATACAAAACTTGGTGAAATTATTTCAGTTAATGTATCAGTACTTTACTGCACATGTGATCATTCGGGTCACCATAAACATGATTCTGTTTCAATACGGTTCCATCTCTGGAGCCAACACTGTACCAGCGAGGGTGCTAGCGAGAGGAAGCCAGCAGGATCCCACAGATGAACATACGCAGATTTAAACGCATGTAGGAAGTAAAGTGCTGAAGCCACACGAACATGAACACAGGTAACCTTCACGGCTGCAGTCAGAGCGCTAATGGCAGCGGCGCACTCTCACAGTAAACACAGCCGTGCTAGATTGTGGAGAACCACAGAGTAGAGAGCGCTGTAAAAGAGCACTGCTTTACAAACAGCCCATCATCTGAACACCTCCTGCCTCACCTCATGCACACTGCCTCCTCCCCAGTTCAGCTCTCACTACTTCAGAATCACTTAAGACGTCCAATTTCCCCTCAGCGGCGGGGCGCTCGCCAAGCTGGCCAGCGGCGGACACTCAGCGGCTGGAGAAAAACCCCATGGCTTTAGTTTCCCCTTCGGCGTCCAGCTGCAATAAAAAGGAGGAGTGTTCTGTCCTCGTTCTGGACTCGACCCGGTGGTGTGAGAACACACACTGAAACAGAACCTTCCTAAAAGAGCTGTGGGATATTTAACAGCCTGCACCTTCCAACAGCGCTCAGACTGCTCAGGGTCCGGTTTAGCAGGAAAAGGAACACGAGGGAACGTTTCAGACGGAGGTGCTATTAATGGAACAGTGTTTCTGAACAGACCTGGTACTCGGTGGGTAAGACTCGGACCCGGCTGCTGTGGTGCTCCTAGTGAGCTCCGTATAACGGCATAACCCTGCGGGCCTAACGGAGAGACACCCCACTCCTCCACAGGGGGCGTGTCCTAACATCAGAACACGTTCTCTCATTTCACCATCACCTTATTACCCACCTGGATGAAGTTCACACAGCAATAACATTACTGTGGAGCCCTCAGAAGGCCAAGGACTATCTAGAACATCACCTCTCCGTTAATATATTACCTCAGCTGTTAGCGATAGCTGGCACTAAGCACTTTCTAGAACATTTCATCTCTTAATATAGTACACTACCTCAGCTAGCGCTAAACGCCAGGAATTCTCAAACAATGCATCTCTTATTATATATCCTCAGCTGTTAGCGTTAGCTGGCATGAAGCACAAAGAATTATCTAGAACATTACATGTCTGATAATATATATCCTCAGCTGTTAGCGTAAGCTGACATGAAGCACAATAAATTATTTAGAACATTACATGTCTGATAATATATATCCTCAGCTGTTAGCATTAGCTGACATGAAGCACAAAGAATTATCTAGAACATTACATGTCTGATAATATATATCCTCAGCTGTTAGCATTAGCTGGCATGAAGCACAAAGAATTATCTAGAACATTACATGTCTGATAATATATATCCTAAGCTGTTAGCGTTAGATGGTATGAAGCACAAAGAACAATCTAGAACATTACATGTCTGATAATATATATCCTCAGCTGGCATGAAGCACAAAGAATTATCTAGAACATTACATGTCTGATAATATATATCCTCAGCTGTTAGTGTTAGCTGGCATGAAGCACAAAGAATTATCTAGAACATTACATGTCTGATAACACATATCCTCAGCTGTTAGTGTTAGCTGGTATGAACCACAAAGAATTATCTAGAACATTACATGTGTGATAATATATATCCTCAGCTGTTAGCGTTAGCTGGCATGAAGCACAAAGAACTATCTAGAACATTACATGTCTGATAATATATATCCTCAACTGGCATGAAGCACAAAGAATTATCTAGAACATTACATGTCTGATAATATATATCCTCAGCTGTTAGTGTTAGCTGGCATAAGGACAGAGAACTATCTAGAACATTACATGTCTGATGATATATATCCTCAACTGGCATAAAGCACAAAGAATTATCTAGAACATTACATGTCTGATAATATATATCCCCAGCTGGCATGAAGCACAAAGAATTATCTAGAACATTACATGTCTGATAATATATATCCTCAGCTGTTACTGTTAGCTGGCATGAAGCACAAAGAATTATCTAGAACATTACATCTGTTAATAAAGATATCAAGGTGGAATGAACAAGAAGCAGGAGAGGTAGACTGAGACGCAGGAATGTAGCTGCCTTATCATTTAAGGTGGAATGGGAACGTTCTAACTAGAAGCTGATAAGCAGGACTTCTCATGAGGTTCCACTTGACATGGAAAGCGAAGCCAAATCGGAACAGCTTGTTGAATTCCATGTTTTCTGCTCCACAAACAACTGACTGGGTGGTCTTACTTCACAGACTGTGGGCTGGTAGTAAATCCAGATCCACACATGCACAAGGACAGAACCGAGTATTAAACAGCACGTCCCCTTTAAAGTACAGAAGGCAGAGCTACACAACGTGGTGCTGTCACAGCGTAGTCACACGGGTACATCCATCCAGCAGCAGAAGACAAACTGGTCTGAACAGCGTGTATGAGGACCACCGAAGTTCTGACTGAGGGGGTCTTTAATGGTAATTCTGTACAGACTCTTTTTACAAATAACGCCATATGAGCTGATTTAGAAAATTACAGTATTATAATTACCCTGCGGTGTCGTCACACCACACGACAGGTATGTTACAGTAGCAGTTACACAACATATACCTTATGGGACTTTTATTTTGCCAGACAGGACGTCAGACAGATTATACAAGTTATTAATAGTTCAGTTATGGTGCTAGTGGTCAGATCCTCCAGTTCAGCCGTTACTACTGTCATACAGTTTAACCGTGAGTCATGTGGAGCTGCTCGGCGTAATGATGGCCATTTGGGCTCTATACAGTGAGTCAGATCAGCTCACCGGAGAGGAGCGCCTCTGCCTTCAGTCACACTAACACAGGCCACCTTCATTTAGTGCACAACACCTTAGTCTATCTTCACACCAACCCATCAACTAAACACACAGTGAGTCAGGTGCTGATGAGAGGTTTGACTGAATTCTGAGAGGCATGATTACACGACGAGCAGATGAAGGAAAATCCATCAACCAAAATCCACAAACAAGCCCTGGAGAACTAACGAGGCACACTTGGAAACACCACTGAGAAGTAAATCTAGAGCACAGCCAGCGCCCCACTAACACCACCCGAAAATGATGAGGGGGTCCTGCGATTTCCAGCTACGTATCAAATCTGCTTCCGAGGTTCACCTACAGGGGCTTGTTTGCAGAGATCCCTAGCCCAGTGGGACAACGCCACACGGTTTTCACCAAAGGTTGAAAATGTGAACTCCGGCGGTCCCGTGACCAAAATCCACTAACCGTGATGAGTCTTCCTAGGTCTTGGTTTGAACTGATTCCCAATCCTGGGATCAGACTGCGTGGTATTTCGTCGTTCCTGGTGATCATTATGTCACATCAGACAACCATAACGATAAAACACGTTGGCTGGAAGACCACCACCACGCGTTTGACGCTGACCATCGCTGTTCATGTTCCTGCGCGAGACACCAGGGAGGAGCCTTGTGCATGATGCGAATGTGTAAACGTGAGAACCGTTCACTTTCACACAGGCAGTTTAAATGTGGTTGTAGTGAGCTGTTACTGTGGAGCTGCTGTGATTAGCACTTAGCAGTCAGTAGGCAGCAGACCTAACACGGGGGTGGTGTTGAGGAGCAGCAGTAGAAATGCTGGTGTGTGTGCTAACGGGAGGTGTTCACCTGCTGCTGTGGAGCTCCTACAGTCTGAGTTACTGTTATTCTAGACTGGTGAACGAGGCACACGTCAGAGGCACACGTCAGAGGCACACGTCAGAGGCACACGTCAGAGGCACACGTCAGAGGCACACGTCAGAGGCACACCACCTGAGAAATTCTTCACCACAGGTTTATCAACACACTGTCCAGCTCTGACTGTACACTCACTAACACCATTCTCACTACCGACTGTACACTCACTAACACAGTCCAACACCACTCTCACTACCGACTGTACACTCACTAACACAGTCCAACACCACTCTCACTACCGACTGTACACTCACTAACACAGTCCAACACCACTCTCACTACCGACTGTACACTCACTAACACAGTCCAACACCACTCCCACTACCGACTGTACACTCACTAACACAGTCCAACACCACTCTCACTACCGACTGTTCACTCACTAACACAGTCCAACACCACTCTCACTACCGACTGTACACTCACTAACACAGTCCAACACCACTCTCACTACCGACTGTACACTCACTAACACAGTCCAACACCACTCTCACTACCGACTGTACACTCACTAACAGTCCAACACCACTCTCACTACCGACTGTACACTCACTAACACAGTCCAACACCACTCCCACTACCGACTGTACACTCACTAACACAGTCCAACACCACTCTCACTACCGACTGTACACTCACTAACACAGTCCAACACCACTCCCACTACCGACTGTACACTCACTAACACAGTCCAACACCACTCCCACTACCGACTGTACACTCACTAACACTGTCCAACACCACTCCCACTACCAACTGTACACTCACTAACACAGTCCAACACCACTCCCACTACCGACTGTACACTCACTAACACAGTCCAACACCACTCCCACTACCGACTGTACACTCACTAACACAGTCCAACACCACTCTCACTACCGACTGTACACTCACTAACACAGTCCAACACCACTCCCACTACCGACTGTACACTCACTAACACAGTCCAACACCATTCTCACTACCGACTGTACACTCACTAACACAGTCCAACACCACTCCCACTACCGACTGTACACTCACTAACACAGTCCAACACCACTCTCACTACCAACTGTACACTCACTAACACAGTCCAACACCACTCTCACTACCGACTGTACACTCACTAACACTGTCCAACACCACTCTCACTACCGACTGTACACTCACTAACACAGTCCAACACCACTCCCACTACCGACTGTACACTCGCTAACACAGTCCAACACCACTCCCACTACCGACTGTACACTCACTAACACTGTCCAACACCACTCCCACTACCGACTGTACACTCACTAACACAGTCCAACACCACTCCCACTACCGACTGTACACTCACTAACACTGTCCAACACCACTCCCACTACCGACTGTACACTCACTAACACAGTCCAACACCACTCCCACTACCGACTGTACACTCACTAACACTGTCCAACACCACTCCCACTACCGACTGTACACTCACTAACACTGTCCAACACCACTCTCACTACCGACTGTACACTCACTAACACTGTCCAACACTACTAATAATTCTGGATCACCAATCAGCCTAAAAATACTGAGGTAGGATTTTGGGTCCACACCGCCCAGTTCTATTATGGGCCAACCAATAACTCTTACTAAGTATCTGTTCTACAGAACGGGACCAGAGCTGCCAGCTGTACACTCTGCAGACCTCTGCTCTGGAGGCTCACTAGCTGGTACACTTACCGTAATGGGTCAGGAAGCCCTGAGGCTTGACGACTTGGGTGCAGACATTGCATACAAGAGAGAAATCCTCACATGGTGGGAACGGGCCATACAAGTGCATATCTGGGGGAAAGAGGGAAAGGCATTAACACAATGAGGACAGGCGTTCAGCGCTCGCCCTGCTTCCTGATTTCTCTAAAATACACAGTTTAATTGGTTTAAAATGACGAGATTAGCTAGATCAGGAGAGCTGGAGCAAAGAATACCTAACACAAATACCAACATAAAACAAAACCTGGTCAAGAGCCACTCCAGGACCTGCACACCCATCAGCCACTTTAGTACACAATGCACTGTGTACACTCACTCACCCTCGTCTCCAGATTAATTGTCAGGTCTGTGTCTGCAGAGCCACTCTTGGCTGGGTATTTTTGGGTGGTGGATCTCCCCCAACCCAGCAGTGACTCTGCCAGGAGTAAAATCCCCAGCAACACTGCCGAAGAGGGAGGGGGGCTGTCAAACTGATAACAGATGGGCTACAGTCTAACTGAACACCTGTACAGCAGACCTGTAACATAAGTACAGGTTCTAATAAAGTGGGCACTGGTGTGTGTGTGTGTGTGTGTGTGTGTGTTGGGGGAGAACCCATCTTGCAGACAGGACACCGTATTTGGCCCCTAACGCTCCCTCCAAAATCAGCCTCTGCTCTTCCTTGTTTTGGCATTAGCTCTGGAAAGCCACACAATTAACATTCCCAGAGTTATGTAGGAGGAGAGTATAGTAACAGGAATATAATCCATCCTTACATACGCTGTGGTTCTCCTTTGAAAGGTTCTACCTGAGAACGTGACTTCAAATACAAATACTCACACACAGCCAGAGAGAACCTGAGACAGGAGACAGAGAACCTTTAACGTCCTGTAAGGTTTCCACTGGTTAAGGTACAGTTTATCCCAAGTGTTATTAGAATGCAGGTCACATGACTTGGTTCAGGTTATCCGTCATCGTTAAGTCAGTCTGCTTGGTAAGCACCATGGTCATCATTGCTGCAGGACATACTGACCAGCTGGAGGTTATACTCAACACAACGTTAACAAACTGATAGAATCAGAGCGCTGATCTATAACGTCATATATAACAGAGAGATAGAGATAGAAAGAGAGAGATAGAGAGAGAGAGATTTATAAGTGCCTTCTCTGAGAACTCCAAGTACTTAACATACAGTACTGAACATTAACATACAAGAATAGCCAAATTACTATAAACAGTTTATAAACTATTTTATATAATATTAAAGGGAAGTCTGTGGTATCCCTGCCTCCTGGCACACTAAATCAAAGTGTGAGATTCCCTTCCCCAAAATATTCCAGCTTCAAATAACCCCATTGCATCACTTTCAGAATTAGAAGCATTCGCTGCTCCAACATGCGTACCGACTTGTTCATCAAAGGTTAAACAGAACACATTTATAAAAGTGAGATCAGATGAGGATACGGTCTATCGGTCCTCAGTAAAACACAGGTGCAGTTTACATTAGGTCTTAATACCGGACTCAGTCTGTTCACAGGTGAGCGGTCGGCTGCACAGCCCTTTACAAATGGCGCTTCCTGAGTGCATCTGCAGTCACCGCGTGTGATTGGGTTCGGCCCCCAGTTAAAACAACACCCCTGAAGTCCTGGATGGTGTAAATGTACATGTGCTTACACATGCTGTTGAGATTGCATGGCCTGCTAAAACAAACCGGAGAGGAGAAGAATAAATCCACTGTGGAGCTGATGGAGTTGATTAAAGACGGTCCTCCACCATCAGGGATGCAGCAGGGCACTTACACCACAGGTGTTATTCATCCCTAACGACTTCTACGTCGACGACTGTTCACTTACAACCGCATCACCCAGGACGCATGGCCTACTACACACTGCCAGGCTCCAGTTCAGCTCCCAGGTAGAATGTAGTAGGTGTCCAACATTAATGTCTTCAGCAGGCATTCTGCTCTGGGCACACATTACAGTGTGCCAGACACACACATCCCTCAGGCACCAACAAGAGCCCACAACAGGCCATCAGAAGGTGGAGCACGAACCCTATGTGCTGAGGACACCCGCCAGAGACGGTGGGGGGTGATCTACCAGCCACAGCAGGTGGAGATCGAAGAGCTGCGAGTGGTGTGAGAACAGCATTAGGAAGAGGCCGGTGGATTGTGCTTGATGTCTGATCCCTGTCGCCGAGCTGCAGACGGAGGCCGGCGGATGGGCCAACTCGCTTTCCCTCTCAGAGCAGGTGTAAACACTGACCTACCAGAAGATCTAGCTGATTCAGGTTTCGTGTTGACTGTGTAAGAGAGGGCAACAGAGAGAGGGACAAGCAACAGCAGGACAAAGAGGACTGGCAAGACGACACGCTTGCACGCAGCTGAAAAGGGCTGAGGAGTCAAGCCCAAAGCTGCTGAAAAGCGGCCAACCTTGGCTTTGATTTCGGTTTGGTGTGGGAAAAACAAAGCTGGAGTCACTGCTGTGACCATCTCTCCTGCCTCAGGCACCTTCCCTACTCCCGGGTGTAGTTATGTGGGAAGGATGTCTCCGTGCAATACATCATTTAGTGAACAGACCAACACGGGTGCCTTTCAAAGAGAGCGGTTTATAAATCCAAATCATGTTTTATTTGACATCTTATCAGGCTCCTATTTGGAGACGGCTAGGGAACGCCTCCCACTCCGTCATGGTACCAGGCGACTGTCCGCATGGTTATCAGATCAGATGTGTTTGCCCAGACATCACCATCCTATCTGCTTGGGTCGCTGTGGTAGCAACTTAGGCATCAGTAACCATGTAGTCACGGAGGTGACGTGGCTTTCAGAGGCAGAGCTTTATCACTCGGTCATGGTGGATTTGACATTGTCGATGTTTGGCACGTTGTGAGTCACACAAGAGACACGCTAAAATCAGATATGAGCATCCAGAGCGATCAGAATGAGACGCAGCCATAAAAGCCCACACTGGGATCACATACACACACTGGCTTTCACACGTGCGGTTCATTTCTGTCCAGACTACCAAAAAGAAAAATCTGGATTTGAGGATCTGGATCTAAATATCAGATCTGGGCTGGCAGTCTAAACACACACACAGTCACCTGGGCGCCACATCTGGACCAACGGTTCTAATGCCACACACAATGAATGGAGATCCACTACCAGTCAGAGTTTAGCTCCAACCCTAGTCTACCGCACCTGCTAGCACACCTGCTCTAATTTAAAAGCATCAAGTCAAGTGTGTCAGATCTAAAATCTCTAAGACCTGAACTGGTTATTCCAGAATACAGCAGTGCTTCCCACCCCTGGTCCTGTGAACTAGACCCACACGGCAAAAACTACAGCTTCAGTTCATCATACGAGTCCATCATCCATGTGAAGTGGATCATCCAGCCCGTGTGGAGGGTGACTCTGTGTCTCAGCAGGACTCTAAACGAGTCAGCTGTGGTAACGAAGCAGCTTGTAAACATTTAGCATGTTGTAGATTGTACTCATGAAGCCTGACACGTACTTCAAGCTGCTCGGATATTAATAACACAAGTGGCCTGGCTGATTTGTACATCCGTATAAACAGATCTGAGTCTCTCAGAACCAGAACCACTTGATTCCAACACGCACACTGCCGTAAACTGGATGTCTGAAGAAGCTCAGACACCACGATGATAATATGAGAGGCGATACTGTTAAGGCAGCGTTTCTCCGGGTGGATGTACTGCTCCACCTCCAAAAGATCACCACGGAGCCAACCACACTAAACCCTTTAGACCCTTTCAAACCTCCCTTCCTTCAGGAGGGTCTGGACAAGCTGTTTTCAAACCATTAGGTAACCACTAGTAACCAGTCGATCACTGTAATGGTCCTCTTACAGCAGAGTGGATCACTAATGATCCTCTTACAGCAGAGTCGATCACTGTAACGGTTCTCTTGCTGCAGAGCCGATCGCTGTAATGGATCTCACAGCAGAGTCAATCACAAACTGTCCTCTTACAGCAGAGTAGATCACTAATGATCCTCTTACAGTATAGTAGATCACTGTAACAAATCTCTTACAGCAGAGTCGATCACTGTAACAGATCTCTTATTGCTGAGAAGATCACTAATGATCCTCTTACAGCAGAGTAGATCATTGCAATGGTTCTTTTGCAGCAGAGTCGATCGTTGTAATGGATCTCTTACTGCAGAGTCTATCCTGGCAACTGTCCTCCTACAGCAGAGTAGATCACTAATGATCCTCTTACAGCGCAGTAGATCGCTGTAACAGATCTCTTACTGCAGAGATCACCAATGATCCTCTTACAGCAGAGTAGATCGTAGCAACAGATCTCTTACTGCAGAGTTGATTGTTGTAATGATCTCTTGCAGCAGAGTCGATCACTGTAATGAATCTCTTACCGCAGAGTAGATCACTAATGATCATCTTACAGCATAGTAGATCATTTTAACAGATCTCTTACAGCAGAGTCGATCACTAACAGATCTCTTATTGCTGAGAAGATCACTAATGATCCTCTTACAGCAGAATAGATCATTGTAATGGTTCTTTTGCAGCAGAGTCGATCGTTGTAATGGATCTCTTACTGCAGAGTCTATCCTGGCAACTGTCCACCTACAGCAGAGTAGATCTCTTACTGCAGAGATCACTAATGGTTCTCTAGCAGCAGAGTCTATCGCTGTAATGGATCTCTTACTGCAGAGTCGATCACTGTAATGGATCTCTTACTGGAGGAAACAGTCCATCCCTACGACTCATCCAGAACGCAGCAGCTCGGACCCTCACAACACCAAACCAGAGACTCCTGTTTAGAACCTGCACTGACTGGAACCTTTGGGAAGACCTTTAAAGTCTATAAAGCTCTAGGTAATCTGTTTGTGTTTCCGGTGGTGGTGTTGTGACTGTACCTTCACTAAAGTACAGGAACCGCAGAGAGACTCTTTGATCGGGTGTTTTATTATGGACCCCACCGACCAGCTCCAGCGTCGCCCCCCGGGACGGGCTCTCCCGGGAAACCCGGTTCGGATCCGGCGGACGCCCCCGGTTTACCCGCGCGCTGAAAACAGTGCGAACCGTGCTTCCAAAAGCACGCCAGCAATTTCCTCCGCGCCTGCCAAGCCAAATAACAGAGCGTGTAGCTCACTGAGCAGCTCAGGACCGGAGCCAGAACCACAGAACTCCCCACAAACAGCCTGTTATCGCTCCGGTGAATGAGCGGGAGGCGGAGAACCGGACCGTTACTCCACAAACACGCCACACGGTTAGTCCGTCAGTTTACTGGGTGTACAGGCTGCGCGTGAGGGGGTTCTTTCCTCGCGTTAGCATATTAGCACGCACATCATTTAAACACAAATCCTGAGGTAAAAACTGATTAAATGTGTCTCAGTTTAGACGTTCTGCTCAGGATGAGAGCTAGTTTGGTTATTTTCCGTCAAAATCAGAACTTAAAAAAGTGAACCAGCGCGAACTTCTGAGGACCGATGCTAACATCTAGCTAGCTAACTTGCTTGCTTTCCCCCTCGGTTGCTAACGCGGTGACATGAGAAGCAGAAACGCCCACCAGCATGGCAGACTCACCTTCTGCACCTGCCCGCCTTCTTCCAGCCAAGCAGCAGTGATTCTCGGCGTTTTTAAGTCCAGACTTATCAAGAATTAAACTTTGGAGTGGAGAGAGACAGTCTAGCTAGCAGGAAAGAACTCAAGAGTCGCAGCTGGCTACTGAGCTAGCTAGTTAGCGAGCGTGTGTTAGGTGAGGAAATGGGACAGACTCGGAGAAATGACAGCTAGCTGGGCTGAAAAACTGAAACGTCGGACTCACAGCTCATGGTGGGACCGTGCCAGTCGGTTGGCACATCGGTGAGAGCAAGATAGTTGTCAAAGCTGAAGTTCGTGTTCGCGTTTTCCGTTCCACCTTAACTGCTGCCCCGTTTAAGGTGGAACGGAAAACCCAAACAAGAAGCTGGCGAATAACAAACCAACTTCAGCCAGGAAGGAAGCACCGCTTACCGAATTCTGCCCCCGGGCTGACAGAGAAACGCTAACCAGCGTTAGCATTAGCGCTGGTTACCTTCTCTCTGTCAGCCCGAGCGATGCATGGAGGACAACCCGAACCAGCTAGCTTACTTTAGCGCAATCTCGGTTGAGAAACGAGCCAACCTGCCCGGACAAGAAGTGCAAAATAGCCAGGAAACAGCACCAGCGCGAGCCGCGGCGCGCACTCACCGTCTGCCGGCTGTGATTCCGCTGCGTCGGTGAGAAGGGACCGCGATCCGGCCGTGAACGTATCCAGGCTGGGCTGTTGGCGAGCCAGTGTCGCCATTGCTCTTCCTTCTTGTTGCTTTGCTTTTTTTCCTCGTCCCCCTTCGCAGCCAGCCAGCGCGACGCGAGGGGCGGGGCGCAGCGGGGCGGGGCGGGGAGTGAGCGGGCGTGACGTCGCGTCAGGCTCGGAGAGCTTCGGCTCCTGCCCGAAAAGAGTCGAAGACCTGCACCGATGAAAACAAGCAGTGCCCTAAATCGGTATTGATTTTTGGTACTTCAGTTAAATACTCACCGCAGTAAAAGTACCGTCACATCAAACAAGTAGAAATCCGGCATCAATCAGCACAGGAACTTAAGTTTGTATGACTGAGTTTTATATGTATATGTTTATTATTTCGGTCTGAAATTAAAAAAGCTAAAGCTTCAAAGTCCAGATAATGTAATATACACACACACACACACCCACACTATAATGTCAGACGTATTCGCTCATCTGCCTTATGACACACATGAACTTGAGTGACCCCCATTCTCAACCCATAGGGTTTAATATGATGTCCAGCCTTTGCAACTCTTCAGGGAAGGCTTTCCACAAGGTTTAGGAATGTGGCTATAGGAATCTCTTGGCCTGCTGGAGCATTAAGAGTTCCTCTCACTGGAACAAAGGGGCGGAGCCCAACTCCTGAACACCACCCCAACACCATAGTCCCGCCTCCACCAAACATAACACTCGGCACAGTGCAGTCAGACCAGTACTGTTCTCCTGGTACCACCAAACCCAGACTCATCCATCGGACTGCCAGGCAGAGAAGCGTGATTGGTCACTCCAGAGAACACGCCTCCACTGCTCTATAGTCCAGGGGCGGAGTTTTACACCACTGTGTTCCACGCTCTGCACTGCGCTTGGTGATGTGAGGCTGGGATGCAGCTGCTCGCCATGGAAACCCATTCCATGGAGCTCTACACACTGTTCCTGAGCTGATCTGAAGGACACATGAAGTTTGGAGGTCTGTAGTGATGGACTCTGTAGAAAGTTGGTAACCTCTGTGACCTATGACCTATGACCTATGAGTCTAACACTTGGTGTCTGAGCTGCTGTCGTTCCCAATCACTCCCACTGTGTTCTAATCCCACTGACAGTGGACTGTGGAATATTTAGTAGGAGGGAATTTCACCACTGGACTTGTAGCACAGGTGGATCCTATCACGGTACCACGCTGGAGTTCACTGAGCTCCTGAGAGCGACCCGTTCTCTCACTAACGCCTGTAGGAGCAGTCTGTATGTCCAGGTGCTCGGTTTTATACACCTGTGGACATGGAACACCTGTATTCAGTGAGTTGGATGGGGTGGGGGGTGTGTAGATAGACAGCGTAGCTAGCAGGAGAGAGATCAGGCGTAGCTGGCTACAAAGCTAGCTAGTTAGCTAACGTGTGTTAGGTGAGGAAACTAGTCAGATTCAAAGAAATGACAGCTAGGTGGGCTAAAACCTGAAACATCAGACTCACAGCTCATGGTGGGATCGTTTTAGTCGATTGGCACATCTGTTGGAAAAGTGAGAGCAGCAGAGGATGAGTCAGAAATGACACCAATCACAGACCAGCACAGACGAGATCGACACCTTAATGTTTGATTAGTAGATCGGGCAGCCGGTCACACCAAACCTGACGTCTGTGTAAACGCCGCCTGCTGAGCTTCCTCTGCTTGTTCTATGAAGGCAGCGTAGATATATCCTTCCCTGCCGCACACATCCCACATGTCAGCGCTGCTTGGGCCCTTTCCGTCTAGGCTCTGGAGCGCACGGTCTTCATTTCTTCCAGTAAAGATCTGGAATACTGATCCGTCTGACCACAGTACACCTCTCCACTGTGTGATGGTCCATCTCGGACGCCTCAGAGCCCAGAGAAGTCGGCGGCGCTTCTGGAAGCGGTGAATGCGAGGCTTCTGTTCCGCACAGTACTGTTTAAGTGGTGTTGGTGGACGTAGCTCTGTATTGTAGGACTGACCCCTCGCCCAGGTGGTTCTATCAGCTACTGCTGAATCACGGTTCTTGATACAGTGCCTTCTGGGGGAACGCTGGTGGGTGTTGGGTTTAGGCTTGTGCTCTTTATGGACTGAAATTCCTGCGGATTCCTGGAATTCTTTGAGAAACACCGTTCAGCTATTTACTCCCACGGAGCTCCTCTGTCCATCTCTGCCCCTCAGAGACTCAGCCCTCTGTGGACACTGCTCTTGTACCAGATCACGATTGCACTCACCTGTTCACATCACCTGTTTGAAATCACATTACTGGCCCCAAGTTCCCCGTCACAGCTGTGTGTGGAATGTGCAGCAGGGCTGAATGGATGTGTATTATAAACGGAATGGCTCAGCGACAGACACACACGCTGTACAGGATGTTATTGCCCCAGGTAGGAAGACCTCCTTAACTAAGGTGGGCTTCCCCGGGTAGTAGGGGGTTCTTACCCCAAGTACGGTGAGTTCAAAAAGAGGGCTTGTTACCCCAAGTAGGGGGAATTCCTAGTCCGGAGGGGGTTTTAACCCCAGGTATGGTGACTTCTCAACTCCGGTGGGGTGGCTTTGTACCCCAAGTAGGGGGGTCTTTTTACCCCAGGTGGGGGCTTCTTGCTCCATGTAGGAGGGGTTGTTTACCTCAGGTAAGAGGGACGTTTTTACCCCAGATGGGGGGACATCTCACCCTGGGTAGGGGGAACTGAGTCCAGGTAGGGGGTTATTTGTCCTGATAGTGGGGTAAGACCACCCTTTTAATGTTGCTGTTTTGAGTACTAGATAAACAGAACTGTGGTTCCAGCTTATCTGCTGTTTGGTGCTGTAGCAGTATACCCCACTGTGATCCAGTACATGATGAATTCACAGGTCTATTAATATTTCCCCCTCGGTAACATTTCTCCACTACGGCTAACCTTAAAGAGACACACTGTTCTCCTACTGTCCATCATCACTGCCGTTAGGAGTATGGTAGAACCGCATCATCTCATTTAATATACTGCACATGGATATATAGCTGGACATCAGTTCTCATCTTCGATAAACAATAGAAATAATAGAAATGAGCTCATTGATCAAAGCTGCCTTGATCTGATTGGGTGTCTTTTGTATGAGTGACCACCGGGTGGCAGCAGAGCTCGATTTGACACACAACTAATTACTTCTGTCTTAAAATCATAAATACTCTGCTTCGTTTATACCTAGGATAATTAAATAATTAATTAATTAACTAATTAATAAAAAGCAGTAGGAGTGTTAATATGAACTGTCAGGCTGTAACTGAGCACAGGATCATAAACCAGTTTGGGTTCACTGAGTTAACTGAGTTACTGGTCACCGTGTATAACGGGCCGTCCTGTAGTAGAACTCTCTCACAGGGTCAGAGGTCACACGTACTAACACAGCAGGAGCTTAGGCGCGCGTGCGGTATTAATAGAACGCTGATACAGCGACTCCGGAATATCAGGCCCTTTTCCCACTCACAGTGTTTTGTTTGTTCTCCAGACAAACAGCAATCAGCGAAGTCACACGGCGGAGAGGCCAACAAAAGACCCATTATACACAGAGGTGGTCCGGCGTCTCCCTCGCCGCCCCCCGCGCTGCACAGAGGGCCCATGTGATGATCCACCAGACTACAGTCATAAACTGAGCTTCAATCTTCAGATTTATTTCAAAACAGGACATCAAAAACATGAGTTAGTGCAGAGAGAGAGAGAGAGAGAGAGGGAGGGAGAGAGAGAGAGAGAGAGAGAGAGAGAGAGAAAGAGAGGGAGAGAAAGAGAGAGAGAGAGAGAGAGAGAGAGAGAGAGAGAGAGAGAGAAAGAGAGGGAGGGGGAGAGAGGGAGAGAGAGAGAGGGGGAGAGAGAGAGAGAGAGAGAGAGAAAGAGAGGGAGAGAGAGAGAGGGGGAGAGAGAGAGAGAGAGAGAAAGAGAGGGAGGAGGAGAGAGACAGAGACAAGGGGGAGGGAGAGAGAGAGAGAGAGAGAGAGAGAGAGAGAGAGGGAGGGGGGGAGAGAGACAGAGAGAGGAAGAGAGAGAGAGAGAGAGAGAGAGAGAGAGAGAGAGAGAGAGAGAGAAGGGCGAGGGAGACAGAGAGAGAGAGAGAAGGGGGGGACAGAGAGAGAGAGAGAGAGAGAGACAGAGAGAGACAGAGAGAAGGGGGGACAGAGAGAGGGGGACAGAGAGAGAGAGAGAGGGGGGAGAGGGAGAGGGAGAGGGACAGAGGGATCGAGAGAGTGGGGGGAGAGGGAGACAGAGAGAGTGGGAGAAAGAGAGAGAGGCAGGGAGACAGAGACAGAGAGAGAAAGACAGACCAACAGAAAGTAAGAGAGAGAGAAAGATGGACAGACACGGAGGCAGAGACAGAGAGAGATAGAGAGAGAGACGACAGACACAGAGAGACAGAGAGAGCGAGAGAGAGCGAGAGAATGAGAGAGAGAGAGAGAGAGAGAGAGAGAGAGAGAGAGCGAGAGAATGAGAGAGAGAGAGAGAGTCAGACAGAGAGAGAGAGAGCGAGAGAATGAGAGAGAGAGAGAGAGAGAGAGCGAGAGAATGAAAGAGAGAGAGAGAGTCAGACAGAGAGACTACTGATGTGTGTGGAAATCCACAGAGAGCTACAACCAACTACATCCTCTACATGATGATAGAACACAGCACCTGTCTGACCCGTCTGCACCTGGAGCTGCTTTGGTTTCAACACAAACCCCCAATCTCCATCTCCATCGTCTCGATCAGAACACGTAAAGACATGAGCTAGAACATTAGAACAGCGCCGGGATACCGGAGAGGCGGAGGACGCTTCCAGAGGAGGGCCGAAGGTAATCTATAAACATCCACACAGGTACGGGAAGGTGGTCACGCACGGCGACAGTGAAGTCTGACACACAGTGGGAAAACCAGAGCAGCTCCGCACACCGCACACCACACCACAGCACCGCTTCACACAGCTGCGTACCCGGCAGGAGCCGGCGCCGCCCCAAACCAGGGTCCAGCTTTCAGGTCCTCCAGGTACGAGGTAGGCTAAAGGATGGTCACGTTCTGGGAGGGAGGAATAGCAGCCCAAGATCGGAATCTCCTGGAGCACGCACCAGGAAGTGACCAGGTGATATCCGGTCAGGTAGGGCTCGTAGGTACCCAAACCCTCATAAACTCACCGGACAGGAAACACGCCCCCTGTGACCCACCCGTACCCAACACCGCATAACACCTCCACCAGCTACAACTACCACTGGGACTGGACTGGGCTGTATGGATGTAGCCAAATCAACGTTTAACTGGTCAGGTGGTCCAGATGTGGTGGAGGCCTTCCCTGGCACAGTTCCGAGGAGAATTCCCTGTAGGCTGGGATTGTATCCACTGCTGGTAGACCCGTATGACCGTACGCTTCCACACGCCGATTCAGCTACTTTCCCTCACACTTATGGTCTTTGGCCACGCCCACATGCAGTCCCTCCTTTTAGCCAATCATTAACATCTGCTCTGGAGCCATTTTCCACACATGGAACGAGACACTCCCTGCACTGTAGCTCCTCTTCCCAATCTATGGATCCCGTCACTCACACCCCACAGGGGTTTATAGCTCCATCACCCTCGTACAGCAGCGCCACCTGCAGGAGCCTGGAGGTACTACCACCTTAAACACACAGGGGGACTCGTTCATTATCCGGTGAGCGTATATCTTCACACCCCGCCTGTTCTGGTTTGTTGGTCTTACTGGAACCACCAGCTGGCTGTGGGCTGATGAGATCTTTAGGTGGACCTACAGTCAGACTGTTTATTCCTGGTGTGGGGTGAGCCGGGTTGTTGACCCACAGGGACGAAAGAGAACGCCAGGGGAAAGTCTCGGGCACCTGAGCTCACAGTTTAAACCATCCACCAGTAAATAGTGAGGCACCGGACGGTATCGCGGTATCAGTGCTGACACTGGGACCCACCCAGTACCGGTACCGGTGATGAGGACACTGATACCTACGACTGACACTATGATGGTATTTCTGATGTGTACATGTGTCCCGGCGTTACCAGCCTGTGTGCGGTGCTGGAGAGGTGTGCCGATGGGTGGATCTGTACCTGCAGTATCTGGGTTAGACCCTGGGCAGACCTTAGCCTTCAGTTAGCCTTTAGCCTTCAGTTAGCCTTTAGCCTTCAGTTAACCTTTAGCCTTCAGTTAGCCTTTAGCCTTCAGTTAGCCTTTAGCCTTCATTTAACCTTTAGCCTTCAGTTAGCCTTTAGCCTTCAGTTAGCCTTTAGCCTTCAGTTAGCCTTTAGCCTTCATTTAACCTTTAGCCTTCAGTTAGCCTTTAGCCTTCAGTTAACCTTTAGCCTTCATTTAACCTTTAGCCTTCAGTTAGCCTTTAGCCTTCATTTAATCTTTAGCCTTCAGTTAGCCTTTAGCCTTCAGTTAGCCTTTAGCCTTCAGTTAGCCTTTAGCCTTTGTTTAACCTTTAGCCTTCAGTTAGCCTTTAGCCTTCATTTAACCTTTAGCCTTCAGTTAGCCTTTAGCCTTCAGTTAGCCTTTATTCTGCCTAACAGCATAGCAGCCTGTTAGCTGGACTAGTGTGTCCACTATCCCTGCCTGCATGTGGTGTACCACTGATGGTCAGATCACTCCACAGGGGGTCTTGTTGCTTCAGCCAAGCTGGTAAAACTGCGGAGGGTCTCT
>JAMWET010002248.1:137500-157500 GCA_024036415.1 Prochilodus magdalenae | reverse complement strand
ATACTCTCCCCTAATTACTAATACTCTCCCCTCATCAGTAATACTCCCCCCTCATTACTAATACTCTGCCATAATTACTAAATACCCCCAACATACTAAATACTCTCCCCTCACCAGTAATACTCCCCCCTCATTACTAATACTCTCCCCTAATTACTAATACCCCCAACACACCAAATACTCTCCCCTCACGACTAATACTCTCCCCTAATTACTAATACTCTCCCCTCATCAGTAATACTCCCCCCTCATTACTAATAATCTGCCATTACTAAATACCCCCAAACATACCAAATACTCTCCCCTCACCAGTAATACTCCACCCTCATTACTAATACTCTCTCCTAATTACTAATACTCTCCCCTCATCAGTAATACTCCCCCCTCATTACTAATAATCTGCCATAATTACAAAAATACCCCCAATATACCAAATACTCTCCCCTCACCAGTAATACTCCCCCCTCATTACTAATACTCTCCCCTAATTATTAATACCCCAACACACAAAATACTCTCCCCTCATTCCTAATACTTTCCCCACACCACTAATACTCGTCAACACCACTAATACTCCCCCCTCATTACTAATACTCTCCCCTCACACTAACACTCTGCCCTAATTACTAAATATCCCCAACATACCAAATACTCTCCCCTCACCACTAATACTCCCCCCTGATTACTGGTACTCTCCCCTAATTACTAATTCAACAACACATAAAATACTCTCCCCTCATTACTAATACTCTTTCCTAATTATTAATACCCCAACACACAAAATACTCTCCCCTCATTACTAATACTCTCCCCACACCACTAATACTCCTCAACATCACTAATACTCTCGCCTCATTACTAATGCTGACCCCTCACCACTAATAGTGCCCCCCCACCATTAATACTCGCCACCATGGCGGGTGCGTGATTTAGAACTTTAGGCTGGTAACAGTCTGAACAGTGCCTTTCCTCTTTGTCCCAGAGACACGGCATCTATTATTCCCATAGACCGCCTGAAAGGATGCCCCGTCTCCTTGCCATGAGCACGCTGGCCAGTGTTCAACCTCACACACCTTACACTTATACAGGTGTGGGCGTTCCAAACCGTCCCCTGAGGGAATTCCCCTTCATGGTCAGCCTACACACTGATATCACATGACCTCTGGTGTGTCCGTGTAGTGCGGTCTGTAGGAAACTCACCTGAACGGGTAGGAAAACGCGGCATCCAGAGTTTCGTTGCTGCCGGAAGCACAGAACAGGGAAATGACATTTCTTCCGGAATATCCTCCGCAGCTTCCGAAGGAGAACACCGCTGTGAGCTAGATACAGAGAAACGGATCCAGCATCAGGACCATCACCAACACTGACCAATCAGAACAAGGATAGTGCTGTCCGGTCTGGAGACTGCCAGTCACGTTAAAGAGCCGATACCCTCAGGTGCAGTTATTACCGGTCCTTCTCTGTGAGGTCACGTAGGTGTCTGACCCAAAACCATTCAGAGCCAGTTACACAGGCCAGTACCCTTACTGTGGCCTTGACACAGATATATGCAAATGAGCTCTATTCTGATTTGCCAAGCCTCACTTAAAAAGCAGACTGGGCTAAAACACTCCTTGAATCCTTAGTGTGAGTGGGCGGGGCTAAACCAATGTAGGCGGTGCTGTACAAGGCACCTGAAGACCTTGTTTAAAAGCCTAATGAAGTGTTGATGAACCAGCCAGCTCAATCAGCCGGACAGGGACTACAGGTCACACCGGGCTCCCGAGACGAAGCGCTGGATACGGTTACATCAGTCCTGACTGGGATAACACTGGGATAACACTGGGATAACACGGGGATAACACGGGGATAACACGGGGATAACACGAGGATAACACTGGGATAACATGGGGATAACACTGGGATAACACGGGGATAACACGGGGATAACACTGGGATAACACTGGGATAACACTGTGATAACACTGGGATAACACGGGGATAACACGGGGATAACACTGGGATAACACGGGGATAACACTGGGATAACACTGGGATAACACGGGGATAACACTGGGATAACACTGGGATAACACGGGGATAACACGGGGATAACACGGGGATAACACTGGGATAACACTGGGATAACACGGGGATAACACGGGGATAACACTGGGATAACACTGTGATAACACCGGGATAACACGGGGATAACACGGGGATAACACTGGGATAACACCGGGATAACACGGGGATAACACTGGGATAACACCGGGATAACACGGGGATAACACGGGGATAACACTGGGATAACACCGGGATAACACGGGGATAACACGGGGATAACACGGGGATAACACGGGGATAACACTGGGATAACACTGGGATAACACTGGGATAACACGGGGATAACACGGGGATAACACTGGGATAACACGGGGATAACACGGGGATAACACGGGGATAACACTGGGATAACACTGGGATAACACGGGGATAACACTGGGATAACACGGGGATAACACTGGGATAACACGGGGATAACACGGGGATAACACTGGGATAACACGGGGATAACACTGGGATAACACGGGGATAACACTGGGATAACACTGGGATAACACGGGGATAACACGGGGATAACACGGGGATAACACGGGGATAACACTGGGATAACACGGGGATAACACTGGGATAACACGGGGATAACACGGGGATAACACTGGGATAACACGGGGATAACACGGGGATAACACGGGGATAACACTGGGATAACACGGGGATAACACTGGGATAACACGGGGATAACACTGGGTAACTGTTACATCTGTGTTTCCTGACCAGATAAACACGTACAGCCCAGAAACACAGCTGGTTAAATCCGATCTCTGGTGCCGCCACAGACCATGTTCTTTCTATGACATCACAAAAACAATGACAGATATATATATATATATATACGGAATGTTCCGGGGAGTGAATGGAGCTTCCTGGCGATTCCAAACCATCATGCTGCTAGGTTACGACTCAGTGATACAGTAAAGGAGGAGACGCGTGTTAACGCCCTAACTCTAATCCTAACTTTAGGAAAACTCTCGGAATATTGAAACACACCACCGTGTACATGTTTGCTGATGCTAGCGTTAGCGGTTATTTACCTTACTCTAATTGTCGATGTTTAATGGTGGTGAGTACTGCCGCCTAGTGGTCAGGGGATTAAACACAACACAGAATGGTCCACAGTCTGCAGTGATCTGTATATCACACTGTCCATCAATAATCAGTGCTGTGTTACAGAATCAATACCGAGTCATAAATCACGATATGGTGATCCTGGAGTGTATAGGTTATTTTCTTACAGGCCTTTACACACTACACACGGGTTTGTACAGAGTGAGGGAGAGAGGGTTTGGTGTGAGGTGTGTACAGAGTGAGGGAGAGAGGGTGTGGTGTGAGGTGTGTACAGAGTGAGGGAGAGCGCGGGGTTTGTTGTTGGTGTGATAGGTGTGAGTGTGAGGAGAGTGAGGGAGAGCGGGTTTGGTGTGAGGTGTGTACAGAGTGAGTGAGAGAGGGTTTGGTGTGAGGTGTGTACAGAGTGAGGGAGAGAGGGTGTGGTGTGAGGTGTGTACAGAGTGAGGGAGAGCGGGTTTGGTGTGAGGTGTGTTGGTAAGCAGAGTGAGGGAGAGAGCGGGTTTGGTGTGAGTGTGTACAGAGTGAGGGAGAGAGGGTTTGGTGTGAGGTGTGTACAGAGTGAGGGAGAGAGGGTTTGGTGTGAGGTGTGTACAGAGTGAGGGAGAGAGGGTTTGGTGTGAGGTGTGTACAGAGTGAGGGAGAGCGGGTTTGGTGTGAGGTGTGTACAGAGTGAGTGAGAGAGGGTTTGGTGTGAGGTGTGTACAGAGTGAGTGAGAGAGGGTTTGGTGTGAGGTGTGTACAGAGTGAGGGAGAGAGGGTTTGGTGTGAGGTGTGTACAGAGTGAGTGAGGGGGGTTTGGGTTGAGGTTTTTACAGAGTGTGGGAGAAAGGGGTTTGGTGTGAGGTGTGTACAGAGTGAGTGAGAGAGGGTTTGGTGTGAGGTGTGTACAGAGTGAGGGAGAGAGGGTTTGGTGTGAGGTGTGTACAGAGTGAGTGAGAGAGGGTTTGGTGTGAGGTGTGTACAGAGTGAGGGAGAGAGGGTTGGGTGTGAGGTGTGTACAGAGTGAGTGAGAGCGGGTTTGGTGTGAGGTGTGTACAGAGTGAGGGAGAGAGGGTTGGTGTGAGGTGTGTACAGAGTGAGTGAGAGCGGGTTTGGTGTGAGGTGTGTACAGAGTGAGGGAGAGCGGGTTTGGTGTGAGGTGTGTACAGAGTGAGGGAGAGAGGGCTGGGGGTGAGGTGTGTACAGAGTGAGGGAGAGAGGGTTTGGTGTGAGGTGTGTACAGAGTGAGTGAGAGAGGGTTTGGTGTGAGGTGTGTACAGAGTGAGTGAGAGAGAGGGTTTGGTGTGAGGTGTGTACAGAGTGAGTGAGAGAGGGTTTGGTGTGAGGTGTGTACAGAGTGAGGGAGAGCGCGATTGGTGTGTGTGCTGTCAATACAGAGTGAGAGAGGGTTTGGTGTGAGGTGTGTACAGAGTGAGGGAGAGCGGGTTTGGTGTGTGAGGTGTGTACAGTGTGAGGTGAGAGAGGGTTTGGGCTGTGAGGTGTGTGTACAGAGTGAGGGAGAGCGGGTTTGGTGTGAGGTGTGTACAGAGTGAGTGAGGGGGGTTTGGTGTGAGGTGTGTACAGAGTGAGGGAGAGCGGGTTTGGTGTGAGGTGTGTACAGAGTGAGTGAGAGAGGGTTTGGTGTGAGGTGTGTACAGAGTGAGTGAGAGAGGGTTGGTGTGAGGTGTGCAGAGTGAGTGAGAGCGGGTTTGGTGTGAGGTGTGCAGAGTGAGGGAGAGCGGGTTTGGTGTGAGGTGTGTACAGAGTGAGGGAGAGAGGGTTTGGTGTGAGGTGTGTACAGAGTGAGGGAGAGAGGGTTTGGTGTGAGGTGTGTACAGAGTGAGTGAGAGAGGGTTTGGTGTGAGGTGTGTACAGAGTGAGTGAGAGAGGGTTTGGTGTGAGGTGTGTACAGAGTGAGTGAGAGAGGGTTTGGTGTGAGGTGTGTACAGAGTGAGGGAGAGAGGGTTTGGTGTGAGGTGTGTACAGAGTGAGGGAGAGAGGGTTTGGTGTGAGGTGTGTACAGAGTGAGGGAGAGCGGGTTTGGTGTGAGGTGTGTACAGAGTGAGTGAGAGAGGGTTTGGTGTGAGGTGTGTACAGAGTGAGGGAGAGCGGGTTTGGTGTGAGGTGTGTACAGAGTGAGGGAGAGAGGGTTTGGTGTGAGGTGTGTACAGAGTGAGTGAGAGAGGGTTTGGTGTGAGGTGTGTACAGAGTGAGGGAGAGCGGGTTTGGTGTGAGGTGTGTACAGAGTGAGGGAGAGAGGGTTTGGTGTGAGGTGTGTACAGAGTGAGGGAGAGCGGGTTTGGTGTGAGGTGTGTACAGAGTGAGGGAGAGCGGGTTTGGTGTGAGGTGTGTAGAGTGAGGGAGAGAGGGTTTGGTGTGGAAGTTTGGGAATACTGGGTGGAATTCCCGTCTCTTCCTCCAGTGTGAAGTGATCTGAGCTCCGGCTGAACATCTGGTAGGCAGTTTTAGGGCAGGGGGCCGCTGTGAGGAGTAAACCTCTGCCAGATGTTCTAGCTCTACAGGATGCCTCCAGCTTGCTGACTCATTAACTCATTACTCCTCACACACAGTACCGAGTCGCTGAAGTTACGGAGTCAGCAGGCAGGATGCCCACCACACACGCCCCACCTGGTGTCAGATGACCCCAGAAGACGGTGTGTGGAGAAAAGCTGAGCTGGTAACTCGGATCCTCACATTCCTCGGAGCGAGCGAATCCGGGAGTGAACCAGATTAATGACTCTGCTCCTAAAGCTGCCGGACCGCCTGGAGAACCATGGGCCACCTTAAATCACCTCCCATCTAAAGTAGGTTAAGTCCAGCAAAGCAGGCCAGACCTCTCAGACTGGACATGAGCTACAGTGACCAGAAAGATCAAAGCAGGACGTTTTGGTGTGGGTGGGCGTAGAGACCACCACTTCAAACAAGATTAAATAAGGGAACTAATGACGTACAGTAAACAAAGAACATCCACCGAGTACAAGTCAGAACCTTCCGCTCCACCTTAAATATTTTCTGCAGCTGCATCAGGCCTCGTCCACGAAGTAAACCTTGAAACTCTCCGTTCCACCTTAAATAGTGCAGCATTTGCACGCGATTTTATTCACAGTTCAAGTTTGAACTTTCTGTTCCACCTTAAAACGGTGCAGTGTTTGCATCAGGGCTTATCCACACGGTTAAAGTTTGAACTTTTCGTTCCACCTTAAACATTTTCAGCGGTTCCAACATGTCTTATACACGAAGTAAAACGTGTAACTTTCCGTTCCACCTTAAATGGTGCAGCAGTTGCGCCGGGCCATATGTACAGAGTAAAAACCGCTAACTTTCCGTTCCACCTTAAAATATTTCGGCTGTTCCATCAGGTCTTATCCACGAAGCAACATCTGAAACTTTCCGTTCCACCTTAAATGGTGCTGCAGTTGCGTTCTGCTAACCAGTGGCACATTTTGCAGTGAAGCAGCTGCATTCCGGCGCCTTTAAGGTGGAACGGAAAGTTCGACGGTCTGTTTAAGGTGGAACGGAAAGTTCGACGGTCTGTTTAAGGTGGAACAGAAAGTTCGATGGTCTGTTTAAGGTGGACCGGACGCTCGAGCACGCCTTAGCTACTCACCCACTCCACCACTTTGATGAAGCCGAGCGGCTCCTTCACGGGGCTCAAGCTGAACCGAAATCCCGTCTGCATCCTCTCCGCGGAGCTGATCTTCCCGAACTCCCAGGTCTGTCCTCAGAGCTCCACTTCTCCCTGGAAGACTCCAACTTCGGCAGTGACGTGGTCTTCTCCCCCCGCGTCTTCTCCCAGGGAGTGATGCTGCTGCTGCTCCTCCTTCTGCAATGGAGGCTAGGAGGACCTTCTGAGGAGCTGCTCCTTACTTCACCAGATCCGGCGCTCCACAAGCACCTCCTCAGGCCTGGAGCTCAGCTGGGCCTTCAGTCATATGATCTGGGTCACGGCTAAAGGAGAATTCTCCACATTCCTGTGCTCCCTTCCCAACGCCAGCTCCTCGCGAAAGCGGCATTCAGACCCTGGAGGTTTGGTTTAACTCCTGAACAGGTCAAAGATCAAAGTACAACTTCCCTTCACAGGCGGCTTTTATTCGGATCCACACTGACCCGGCCCGGCTACACTGGGTAAACCCCCTTAACATCCTGGAAGAAACACGGTGAGGTTCTAAAGGTGGACACTGGAACTGCCCGGTCAGTCTGGGAACACTGAGGAGATCCGGGTTCACAGTCCCGGGATGAGGAACGTCCGGACACACACAGACAGAACCAGCAGGTAACTGAGGAGCTCAGCAGACGGACGGGTGATCATCTGATCGCTCATTTAGGTGGAACGTCATTCGGATACGGGATACGTGCACGTAAAGTAGTCCCCCAGATCCCCCGGGTGGCCCGGCAGGTCAGGGTCAGCTCCTCCCAGATGTGTTCACAAACATCTGGTGGAGCTAGAGAGAGGTCTCCATCACGGAGGTCAGCGGGTCACATACTCCGACACGGAGCTGTGTGCATGGTCCATTAAGGTTCCGTCCGGACTTTGAGACCCATGTTCTGATTACACTGGTTTATTAATTTCTCAGTCAGAGCAGGTACGTGGAAGAGTGTGTGCGGTAAAATAGTCCCCAAAGAAACGTGGAAGACACGTGTGGGTTCACTGGTGGTTCTAGATACTCAACAAGTTTCTATATGTGTGTTCTAGACATAGAGAACCCTGGTTCCCATCACCCCCATCTGAAGCACCTCACACCAAACACGCTCTCAGTCACCAAGTGGGTGGCAGTGTTGAGGTCTAGTCCATTCTGAGGTGTGGTAACCTGTTAGCCTATAGTCAGTTGTGCGGTCTGACTGGAGGTGAGGGAACCAGGGAACCTTCGCCGGTTTGATATCCTGAACCGACGGTGGCAACTGAAGTGCCCTTGAGCGGGGCACCTGACCCCCAATTGCTCCCCAGGCGCCGTGGGTAGGGCTGCCCACCAATCGGAGCAGGTGTGCACACCGCCCCCTAGTGTGTGTTTCAGGTCATGGGTGGGTTCAATGAGGAAGGCGAAGTCCTCTGTGAGCTCCCTACTCTGGGAATGACTGGCCTCACCTGGTTCAGCATTCCCAGAGTTAGGACATTCCAAAGTGTGGCACAGCCCTGGTAGCAGGATAGCAGACCACTGGCGCTGCCCTAACGGTGAAGCCGGCGCTCCGCAGGTGCTTTGCTCAGCGCTTCCTCCACTTCTCATTCCATGCTTCGTGGTGCTGGCCTAAACAAGTTGGTGGACAGATACAGCACATGCTTACTGTCTGGGACAGGGCTCACCCAGCGGTCCGGGACCCCCTAAACGTCTCTCCGTCAAAGTTTGGGGTGGGTGGGATTCCTGATGATAAGCCTGTTATGATGGAAGCTGGAATACAGATCCAGGGAAAGCTCACTGCTCAGCTGGTGAGGTTCTGTCTTTGGTAGTCCGATCAGCCTCAGGGGGGCGCTGTAGCAGATGGGTTCACACTGCTGGAATACCACTGATGAACTTCACAACATGCCGAAGCCTATTAGGAAATCTGTTTCAGTTACTACTGAGCTCAGACTGGAGACCGAGGAGGAGGAGGTGCGGAGGAGGTGAGGAGGAGGATCAGAGTTACTGTGTGGAAGAACAACATCTCCAGAGAGGAACTGCTAAACCAAATGTTCGGCTGCTAGTCACTATGGGAACCCGGAACGTCAGCGGGAATATCATTTCACCCCCTGGGAGACTCCGTAGAGCCTCCCAGCTCAGCGACTGGACTATTACCAGACTGTACGGGGTCTCTGAGTCACTGTACCTACTGACCCTCACTGGAATATGAAGCCCAGGTATTAACACCGGTGCTCAGGTCAGTGCGCTAGCGCTGTGTTAGCTGACCTGCTGATACTCCAGACTAAACCTCCTTCCGGATCAGGATCAGTACTGAAGCTGCTGTTTGTGCCGTCTGATTAAAGTTCACTCGGAGATCTGGAGTAGACAGGAGGTCCTCCTCAGCAGCTAACAGCACTCCGACTAGCTTCAGTGTTAGCTTTAGCATTAGCTCAGCTCCCCTCCTCCTCACTACTTAGCTGGGGAATCTGAATTTACAGATGAAGTTTAAAATGGAATACCTCCAGGAGCCGGAATTCCTACTCAGGAGTCTCACAAAACCTGAAAATCCAAGATGGCTGCACGGCCCATCAAATCTGCAGCATCAGTGTTTATTAGCAGGTATGTAAATCCCTCAGTCACACAGTACTCCCAACCGCTATCTACTGGCTAACACCGGATAATGGCTAACCGCTAATCTGGCTGGCGAGCAAGGTGTTTGTGTAGGTGTACATTTTGGTGTTCTGAATGTTTTACAGTCGGCTCAGGTGCGGTGTCATTCCCGGCGGACTTAATGGATCTAAATGGAATGCCCCATTAGACACCACTCTAGTGTTGAGTGAATGAGAGGTGTTGAGTGATTCAGGTGTTTAATGACTCAGGTGTCGAGTGACAGAGGTGTTGAGTGATTCAGGTGTTTAATGACTCAGGTGTCGAGTGACAGAGGTGTTGAGTGACAGAGGTGTTGAATGACTGAGAGATGTCAAGTGACTAAGAGGTATTGAGCGACTCAGGTGTTAAGCGACTCAGGTGTTGAGCGACAGAGGTGTCTAGTGACTGAGAGGTATTGAGTGACTGAGAGGTATTGAGTGACTCAGGTGTTAAGTGACAGAGGTGTTAAGCGACTCAGGTGTTGAGTGACAGAGGTGTCAAGTGACAGAGGTGTTGAGAGACTCAGGTGTTAAGTGACAGAGGTGTTGAGTGACTCAGGTATTGAGTGAGAGGTGTTGAGCGACTCAGGTGTTGAGCGACTCAGGGGTGTTGAGCGACTCAGGGGTGTTGAGCGACTCAGGGGTGTTGAGAGATAGGTGTTGAGTGACGCAGGTGTTAAGAGGTGTTGAGCGACTCAGGTGTTGAGCGACTCAGGGGTGTTGAGCGACTCAGGGGTGTTGAGAGATAGGTGTTGAGTGACGCAGGTGTTAAGAGGTGTTGAGCGACTCAGGTGTTGAGTGACTGAGGGGTGTTGAGCGACTCAGGTGTTGAGTGACTGAGGGGTGTTGAGCGACTCAGGTGTTGAGTGACTGAGGGGTGTTGAGCGACTCAGGTGTTGAGCGATAGGTGTTGAGTGACTCAGGTGTTAAGAGGTGTTGAGCGACTCAGGTGTTGAGTGACTGAGGGGTGTTGAGCGACTCGGGTGTTTCCCCGTGGTCAGTGACGTAAGGAGGATGTACAGAGTCTCAGTTCCAGTTCACTTTAATAGGCCCAGGTGTTCCTTCACCTCTACACGGACCCGCTCGGTCAGAAATGGGTATGTTCTTCTAGAAGGTTCTAAATGTCCCTTAAACGGTTTAGGAGCTAGGACGAGTCCAGGTGAGTCCGAACCCATGACTGTGGTCCGGAAAGGCTGTACATAGGGAACGTCACACACACAGCTGCAGGACTGTCCTCGGCGCGTCTGCGTCCGCGGACAAACACTAACGATCAGCACACAGATCAGAGGAGGCAGAATCAGTGTTCAGGTCTACGGGTCACTCTTTAAGGGTTCTTCAGTGAATACAGTGGGTTTATCTAGAACACTCACTCATACAGAACACCAAACAGTTCTCTGCCTGGAGAAAAGGTTCCTCAGTTTGGCACTGGTTCCGCTGTTGTAGCTGACGGACGATGGTGATCAGAGACGGAAACCATCCAAACGCCATTTTTCATATATATATATTTTTTGTCCAGGGATCTTAAAATCAACACATACATCCACATTTCACACGCGCCCGCCCCCACCCACCCAGACCCACACACGCCCGCCCCCACCCACCCAGACCCACACGCGCCCGCCCCCACCCACCCAGACAGGCTGACTGAATCAATCCAGTCGTAATGAGACAGGTAAAGGAATTCTCTGCTTGGTATAAAATGGGCATTCGACAAAAATAAGAACAATAATAATAATAATATCTCTGTACTGCCTCGCCTCCAGCAGCTCCGTCAGACGCGCGGGCGCTCTGGGGGAGGCGGGAGGCGGTTTGGCCACCGGTGTGTCCTCTGTGGATATTTACTGTGAGGATCTGTGATATTTCACCCTCGGGCGTAAAAAATAATGGTTCTGGAGACTGAGACGACTACAGTGTACAAAACAGTAACCCCTCCGGTCCAGGCCTCGGACCCCGCTTGTTCTCCAACTCATAGAAAACACAGGCGAGAGACAGGTACGGAACAAAGGGCCTAGCACGTCTACAGGTGTACCGCGCCGCAGCGCCTACCACGCCGCAGCGCCTACCGCGCCGCAGCGCCTACCGGCTGGATCGCCTCCTCTACAGAACGGGGGATTGGTCTGGTTAACCTACAGAGAAAAGGCAAGGCCAACAACAATGTGGAAAAAGTGCTTCCCCCTTACCCCCCCACCCCCCTCGCTGCCCCCCACATCTCATTTGCATAAAGGAATACAATAATGATCCTCAGGAATAAAAGGGAAAACAACGTTCTGTACACACGACGATCACATTCGACAACATTTAACGATTAGCTCTCGCTCCTACAGTCAAACAGGAAACGGGGGGAAATAAAAGGGAACTATTCTGCACCTCCTTTTGGTATACAGACCTCCTCTCCCGCCGAGACGGGATCATACAGCAACGCTCGCATCGTCAGCACAACCGCGCGTTCAGGGGTTTCCAGATCATGATCGGTTCGCCACTGATCTTAGTTTTCATCCAACATTAAACAGAGACATCAAAGCTTTCCAGAGTCAAACATACAACAGCTCCGTACACAGAACGCAGAGAACAGTGAGGGTCCCGTCCTCTCCCTCCCTCTCTCTCACTACGTCTCTCTCTCTCTCTTACACGCTCTCTCACTCCAGACTCATCTCTCTCTCTCTCTCTCTCTCTCTCTCTCTCTCTCTCTCTCTCTCAGTGCAGGGGCTCAGGGCTGTAAATGTGCAGGGGGGTTCTAATGGTCTCCAGCCCTGTGGAGGACAGTGTTTAAAGTTGAGAAGAAGAAGAAGAAGAAGAAGACGGAGGAAAAGGAGAAGGAGAAGGAGAAGGAGGAGGAGGAGGAGGAGGAGGAAGGTCTCAGTGAAGCAGCTCCTCCAGTTCGCTCTCCTTCAGCTTGGCATTGTCCCTGACCTCGTCGAAGGTGTACGTCTTCACTATCTTCCCGTTGTGGAAGACCGTGTGGAGCAGGTCCTGCGGGAGAGAGAGCAGGTGTGTGGCGTTATACGAGTCGGTGTGACATCAGACCTGCGGGTTCTCTTAAAGAGCCCATACCCTACCGCTTCCACCATCAGGAGCCGGATGGAGGCGAATACACGTAAACAACAGATCAGTAAATGCAGTTTGGGGTTCGGAGGTCTATCGCTCTGAGACGTTCTGAGGTCTATCGTTCTGAGACGTTCTGAGGTCTACCTGGGTGCTCTGAGACGTTCTGAGGTCTACCTGGGTGCTCTGAGGCGTTTGGAGGGCAGCGCTGGGTACAGGCTGGCTTGTTTCAGCACCTTTGCTCACAGGATGAGTGTTACCTGTCACTCTCAGGTAAAGTAAATCAGCTAGTTAGACCACGTCACATCCTCAGAGAGACCCCTAATGACCACGTCCTGCCCGCCTGCGCGTTTCACCCACCCACCAGAGCTCGAGCTAAGGACGCCTAAGCGACCCAGAGCGACCCAACTGACCGGCTGTGTCCACGCAGGCTTACAGCACCACACCAGAGCTGCTCTGTAAGTCATTTGTGAATTGAGGTGATGAAAATATGAAACACGTACCACTCCAAACTCCTCCAGCTCACCCTTCCCCTCCTCCAGGGTCACATAGTCTCCACTCTGTGTCCTGTGGAGAGACAGCCGACCCTTCTTTGACCTTTTGTTGGGGTCTGCTACAGGATCTTTGAAGACATTCACCTGCAGGAAGAAGAAACAAAGACTGTGACCATTAGCTAATGGCTCCCCTTCAGACTGAGACTAATGTATTAATATTTAATCTATTAATAATTAATAATATTAATAATAATAATGCAGCTGATGGTGAAGATGGTAACCAATGACAGACGTAGAAAGCAAAGAGCCTGGAGAGGTTCAGTTTCAAGGTCACCAACATAACGGAGAACCAAAGTAACAGGACAGTACAGTAATGAACCGCTGTGACTGGACGCAGAGGCCTCACCCCCAGTCCGTTCGTCACCACGTAGCTACACTTGAAGGAGCAGTTCAGAAGATCTCTGGTCAGCTTCTGCAGAAGTGCACCTCCGGACCCGAACGCAATGTTCTCGATGCTCCACCTGTGCTCCTTCATTCCTTCCACGATCTACAGAACAGTCAAACACATCCAACAATATGTAATAATAATAATAATAATAATAATAATAATAATAATAATAATAATAATAATAATAACAACAACAACAACAACAACAACAACAACAACATAATAATGATAATAATAATAATAATAATATAATAATGATAATAATAATAATAATAATAATAATAATAGTAATAATAATATTAAGACTCGATGTCTAGCAGCTTGAAAAAGAGGCTGTACCTCCTGCAAAGTGTTGATGTCGACTCCGTCTCCCTGAATAACCCGGATGTAAGGTGGAAGCACTTTGTAGCCCTTAGAGTTCTCCACAGGAGCGAACTTCTTCCCCAGAATCTCCAGGACCTGGGAAAACAAGACGGTGCAGGTCATCTGGGGTGACCGAACCGAACCGAACCCTAGTGGGACTGAACTGTTGAGCCCTGGTGCGGACTGAGAGCCCTGAGGAGATCGGAGCTGGCGAGGCAGGCGGTTACACTGCCCATCTTTACTCAGATACCACCTTAAACTGGGTGCTGGAGGCGTTTACTGCACAGCTGACCAGCAGCGCAGCAGAGCTGTAGTCAGAGCCTGGAGATACGGACTCACTGCCTGATCTACCTATCTCACTAACTCGTCTGATTATCTAATCTGTTGATCAGTTAATGTACTTTAACATTCTGTAAATAAAACCTGGTTTATTAGCACTGCTGGATCAGTGGCAGCTTTATTATCCCATATCAGCTTAATAACACTATTAATACTAATAAAAATATTAATGAACCTTCAATGATTCTTATTCACAGTCTAATTATACTCACTATATTACAATAATCATATCACACAGCTCTAACTGCAGGGACGACATACTAAAGGGTCAACAATATAATAATAATAATAATAATAATAATAGTAATAATACTAATAATAAACAATAAAATAGTAATAATATATAATATAATAATATAATATAATAATAACAATACTTTTTTATATTGCGCAAAATAATTTCCATACAGGAAATAATACTTATAATATAATAATAATAATTATAATATAAATCTGTAAAATGTAATTAATAATGGAATAAAAACAAACGAGGCAATAAGACTACATCCAGCAGAGGAAAAGATGTAGAGGCAGTTTCTGTTCTGTGCGCCCAGTGTAGACAGACACCCTCAGAGGAAGTCTATTAACACCATCACTAACACCCCGTGTGTATTTATATGTATTTATTGTTGTTCCTATATTTATTACTATGTTATAACTACAGTGTATTATTATTATTATTAATGTTCCAGTGTTTATACAGCTGCTCCTTCAGGACTTACAGTCTCCTCCCTCAGCCACTTTCTGAGAAGAGAGCAAGCCTAACCGAGGCAGCAGGATGATTCATGGAGATGAACACCAACCGGACATAAACACACCATCAGCTCAGTTCTACCTTCAGCACGGTGTCGAGCGGGTTCCCCGAGTCCGGCCGCACCACCAGAGGAGCGTCTGCACTCCGCTTCTCCACCAGCGGCCTCAGGTCCTCGCCCCAGATCTTCTCACACGCGTTGTAGATGTCGTAGCTGTCGCTCACGATGGACACGGGCACGGAGGGGAACTGCTTCACGATGTGCTCGAAGGCGTCCTTCTCGTGGTCCTTGCCCCAGGCAGTGATTGTGCTGCGGAGGGAGCGGTGCACATCAGTGTCAAACAGAAAGGAGAACCGAACTTCAAGAAGGCAGCCACTAGGGGGCATCACAGCGCTGGCTGTAGTTTGAGACGCCTGAGATCCTTTGATCTCGACCACCTTTAGTCATCAGTTCATATACTGTCAGCATGAAGGATCATTTTAGGGTGGAGTTACAAAGTCACCGTGTGGTCTGTGTAAAGCTCAGAACTGCACAACAGAGGGCGCCGACAGCCCTGGCTCGGCAGTGATTAGCCCAGAATGCAGAAAGTCACCATCAGTCCAAAACGAGGGCACACAGTGTATCTGTATACAGCCCACAGACCACAAGATTAAAGGGGAACTGATTTTAATTCTGGGTAACCATTAACATGAGCGGTTCTCCGTTCTAGATACAGTCAGATCTGTTCCCAGTGGTGGTGAAGGTAACCAGACGTGCCCTCTAAAAGCCCACCCACAGGAAGTTCCTACAGGAGGTGGTTCTGAATACGCTGCCTGATGTCTGAGACGCTGTTTATGATAGTGTGGAGAAGATCTCAGCCTTAAACTCCATTCATGGTGGAGGGATACATGCTGCAGGGCGCTGTGAGGTCAAATAGTCCCCCAAAGGAACTTAGTACTTCCAGGTTTTCCAGATTTTCATCACCAACATTCCATACACACTCAGAAGACACGTGTAGGCTCACTGCCGGTTCTAGATAGTCAATATAGTGTCTATATGTGTGTTCTAGACGTGGAGAACCCTGGTTCCCACCACCACCACTGCGAAGGGCCTTCCATCTCAGTGACTGGATTTTGGGGGAAGCTCCATTAGCTCCTGCTGGAGGTGGTGACTGTGCCTACCTGTTTTCAGCTTACCTGTGTTCTGCAGCTGGCACAGAAAAGCCGGGCACTGGGTCTTTGGTGCCGTAGTACTTCTTAATGACTCCAATCCCGGCCACCGTGTCTGTTCCTTTGAAGTTTACCAGGTGTGCAGAAGCTCCGATACCAGCAGTCTAGAACCCAAAATGAGAACTCATCATGTCATGTCCTGATATGGTGCTGATATCTGATATTTGCCGTGTCCATATCTGAGGATTCTGATACACGTATATATATATATAATGTGGGATTAGGATTAAACACACCTGGATTAGCGTATACACATATAGACTGAGGTATTAGCGTCAGTCGTCTATCTGAGGAGATATCTGCTGATACGGATAAGATTCGATATCATGGTGGACCCCTGTGTGTGATCTCACCTCCTGTGAGGACACGCCCCTGTAGCCGAAGTCGTGCAGCTTGTATTCCAGTCCCTCCAAGTTTCCAGACGTCTCCATCAGATATTTGGCCAGGATCTTCTTCTGCTCACGCGAGTTTGTTGCGACCGTGATTGGGTACCAGATCTGAACCAGGATAGTCTGTGGAGGGGGTGAGATGAAGGTTGATCTGCTCAGGTAACACTATACTGCTGTTAGACAGGTTCCTTAGTAGTGTGGGCGTCAACCCTCACAGCTCACCCACATCAAACACAGACCCGCCGCAGGTGCGGAGACATACGGTCGGATAAGGCCAGGACACGAAGTTCAGTCGGATCATCTGGGATCAAACTGTTTTCATAATGAAGTGGGTGAGGTGGGGGGGGTGAAGTGGGTGAGGTGGGGGGTGAAGTGGGTAAGGTTGTGGGGTGAAGTGGGTAAGGTTGGAGGGAGAAAAGGGGGGTAAGGTTGGGGGGGTGAAGTGGGTGAGGTGGGGTGAGGGGGGGAGTTTGGTGTTGGTGAAGTGGGTGAGGTGCGGGGAGGTGAATTTTGGTGAGGTTGAATTGGGAGAAGTGGGGGGGTGAAGTGGGTGAGGTTAAGGGGGGTGAGGTGGGTAAGGTTGGAAGGTGAAGTGGGTAAGGTTGGGGGGGGTGAAGTGGGTGAGGTTGGGGGGGTGAAGTGGGTGAGGTTGGGGGGTGAAGTGGGTGAGGTGGGGGGGGTGAAGTGGTTGGGGGGGTGAAGTCGGGGAGGTTGGGGTAGTGAAGTGGGTGAGATGGAGGGTGAAGTGGGTGAGGTAGAGGGGTGAAGTGGGTGAGGTTGGGGGGTGAAGTGGGTGAGGTTGGGGGGTGAAGTGGGTGAGGTTGGGGGATGAAGTGGGTAAGGTTGGGGTGGGGTGAAGTGGGTGAGGTTGGAGGGTGAAGTGGGTGGGGGGGGTGAGTTGGGGGTGAAGTGGTTGGGGGGGTGAAGTGGGTGGGGGGGTGAAGTGGGTGAGGTTGGGGGGTGAAGTGTGAGGTGGGTTGAGGTTGGGCGTGGGGTGAAGTGGGTGAGGTTTGGGGTGAAGTGAAGTGGGTGTGAGGAGGTGGGGGTTGGTGGGGGGGTGAAGTGGGTAAGGTTGGGGTGGGGTGAAGTGGGTGAGGTTGGAGGGTGAAGTGGGTGAGGTTGGGGGGTGAAGTGGGTGAGGTGGGGGGTGAAGTGGGTGAGGTTGGGGGGTGAAGTGGGTGAGGTGGGGGGATTGTAGGAAAATAAAAAACCCAAAAGCCAGCCAACAGACATTTAGCTCCACCTATTCAGCCTACAGCAGTTTAGCTCCACCCATTCAGCCTACAGCAGTTTAGCTCCACCTATTCAGCCAACAGACATTTAGCTCCACCTATTCAGCCTACAGCAGTTTAGCCCCACCTATTCAGCCTACAGCAGTTTAGCTCCACCTATTCAGCCTACAGCAGTTTAGCTCCACCTATTCAGCCTACAGCAGTTTAGCCCCACCCATTCAGCCTACAGCAGTTTAGCTCCACCTATTCAGCCAACAGACATTTAGCTCCACCTATTCAGCCAACAGACATTTAGCTCCACCTATTCAGCCTACAGCAGTTTAGCCCCACCTATTCAGCCTACAGCAGTTTAGCTCCACCTATTCAGCCTACAGCAGTTTAGCTCCACCTATTCAGCCTACAGCAGTTTAGCCCCGCCCATTAAGCCTACAGCAGTTTAGCCCCGCCCATTAAGCCTACAGCACTACGCGGTAGAGACCTGCGGATCTGAACTGCCTACTTGCCCTGAGCAGAGAGGAGGTCTGGGGCGTGGCCTCCTCTATCTGCTCCTGATAAAGAGCGGGAGTCGGACGAGCGTCAGTAACCTTCTTCCTAACAGACCGTCTGCTGTCTAACTGGCCTTCATCACCATCACCCTCATCATCATCATCAGGTGACCGAGATACCGACCAGCACGCGGAGCAAACAGCCCGTCTGAGCTGAACCGGGCATCCTGTGGCAGATTAGCCGGAGCCTGACCCAGTCTATTACTGCGGACAGCCAGAGCCGTCACATGACTACAAAACCAGCCACTCTAATCATGTGACTCTCACAGGTCCGGGATTCCCACCTCCCTTCCCTCAGAGACGGAGTCAGACTGGACAGCAGAACTCCGACACTGAGAGATCAGATTATTCATGGATCATTAATCACTAGTCTGGAATAGGGTCAGTACATGTGAAGAGCTGGAACAACAAACCTGGACAAACTGGCCACCATCAATAATCCCAATAATCCGAGTAGAACACTCTCAGGTCAGGCTGAAGCCATTCCAAACACAATTCCTATATCCGACTGAACAAGGTGTAGCAGAACCTCCGGATCGGATTACATTCCTGATCGGAATGGAAGGGAAGTTTCTAATGTTCAGGATGGCGGGAGCAGAAACTGCTCAGTAGAGGCGTTGCTAAGGTATTCCATGTGGTTGTTAGGCCATATTAGTCCAGGTAGTTGCTAAGATGTTGCTAGACCGTTGCTAGGCCATTGCTATGGCATCAAAGGTGGTTGCTAAGGGACTGTTAGGTTGATGCTATGGTATCTCAGGTGGCATTAGTGACAGCCTGGGTTAATATGACCCAAGATGTTGCTAGGCTGTTGCTAGGCCATATTATCCCAGGTTGTTACTAAGACATTGCTAGACTGTTGCTAAGCTATCCCATGTGGTTGCTAAGGTCATGTTAGCCCAGGGTGTGATGAGATGTTGCTACAGCGTTCTAAGGTGGTTTCTCACATTTCCCTGGTTTCCCAGCTTCTCTTCATCCCTCAAACTGTCTGCTGTTGTTACTGTGCCTTTAAGGCTGATATGTAAATGAGCTCTGTTCTGATTGGCTGTGACTCATTTTTTCAGTCCAGGCTGAAACACTCCCTACAGCTCCAGTGTGAATGAACAGAGCTGAGTCATAATTCCTGGTCCATACAGATCAGTATAGTCAGCATGAGTCAGCACATTTCCTCTGGAGCCCGATCACTGTGTGTGTGTTAGTGTGTATGAGTGTGTGTGTGTGTGTGTGTGTGTGTGTGTATGTATGTATGTATGTATGTATGTATGTGTGTGTGTGTGTGTGTGTGTGTGTGTGTGTGTGTGTGTGTGTGTGTGTGTGTGTATGTATGTATGTATGTGTGTGTGTGTGTGTATATATGTGTGTGTGTGTGTGTGTGTGTATATGTGTGTGTGTATGTATATATGTATGTGTGTGTATGTGTATGTATGAGTGAGTGTGTGTGTATGTATGTATGTGTGTGTGTGTAGGTGTGTGTGTGTGTAGATGTGTGTGTGTGTATGTGTATATGTATGCGTGTGTGTGTGTGTGTATGTGTGTGTGTGTATGTATGTGTAGGTGTGTGTGTGTGTGTATGTATGTGTAGGTGTGTGTGTGTGTAGTGTGAGTGTGTGTTTGTGTATGTATGTGTATGTGTGTGTAGTGTGAGTGTGTGTGTGTGTAGTGTGAGTGTGTGTTTGTGTATGTATGTGTATGTGTGTGTAGTGTGTGTGTGTGTGTGTATGTATGTATGTGTGTGTGTGTATGTAAATGTGTGTGTGTGTGTGTGTGTGTGTGTGTGTGTGTGTGTATGTATATGTGTGT
>JAMWET010002248.1:105000-132500 GCA_024036415.1 Prochilodus magdalenae | reverse complement strand
ATCTCCACCTCCCCTCTTATTACCTTACTGTGTTACAGCACCGTCTCCACCCCTCCTCCTAATACCTTCCTGTGTTACTGCACCATCTCCACCCCTTCTATTACTGTCCTGTGTTACCGCACCATCCTCACCTCCCCTCTTATTACCTTCCTGTGTTACCGCACCGTCTCCACCTCCCCTCTTATTACCTCCCTCTGTTACCGCACCATTGCCACCTCCCCTCTTATTACCTCCCTGTGTTACCACACCATCTCCACCCCTCCTCCTATTACCTCCCTGTGTTACCGCACCGTCTCCACCCCTCCTCCTATTACCTTCCTGTATTACCGCACCATCTCCACCCCTCCTCCTAATACCTTCCTGTGTTACCGCACCATCTCCACCCCTCCTCATATTACCTTCCTGTGTTACCACACCATCTCCACCCCTCCTCCTATTACCTTCCTGTGTTGGTGCTGATGGAACTGCTCAGATACAGTATTCCAGTGATGGAGGCGAATAATGAGGAGGCGGGGCTAAACGTGGGGTTATTAGGAGGAGTTCATGAACATACCCTTTAGGTACTTGTGGAGAATGTACTGCAGGCCGTAGAACACAGTCTTCTCATACTTGACTTTGCGGGTCTTGCTGGGGTCCGTCTTCTTCTCGCGGCACTCGAAGTAGGAGTAGACTTTACTGGTGTTGGGAGGGTACTGCTTATAATGTGTGACCTGCAAAACACAGCAGCCAGAGTTCACCTACAGAGTCATTCATACGCCGCACATCAGCACCCGAGCAGAACTGAGCAGTACCCAACACTGAAAACCTCAGACCTCCAACAGACAACCACACCCTCCAGTTCCTCCTCAGGAATCACAGCTTTACCTGTAAATCTAAAGGTGAAATACCACATCCCTGACACGGCATTCCTTCACCAAACCTTCCACACACTCCATCAAACTGAGCAGCACTCCCGGCCGGAGACGGACCTACTGACCACCAGCGTGCTAGAGCCTACTAACCGCTGAGCTGTCCATCACCACACAGGAACATCAGGAGCCCTGCAGGCTGTGTTCCGGCTGTGGGTGCCCAGAGGAGCACACTTAGCGCTCACTCCGGATGAAATGGAACTGAGCCGGAGGAGGACTGGGGCTGAGTGGCCACACCTGCACTTCAGCAGCTCGGCCGAGGGCCCGGCTGATCCATTTACCCGGAGTGCAGCATGTACTCAGTACACACATACATCATCGGGCGGAACCGAACGCAGCGTGGAGCGCTCGCCTCCCTGCGGCTCCCACCGCTCAGGTGTTGTTTCTAGCGGTAGGTGTGATGAACTCGTGACCTCTCCAGGGTGCCTTCAGCCCAGCGAGCACTGTCGTACCTCCCCGAGGCCAAACCACGGATCACAGCCCCGGCACAGCGAGGGGAGCAGCTCCCCAGCAGAGCGGACTCAGGTACCTACAACCGGGGAACAGTCACCGACTGCCAGACTCAGAGTCGGCCTAGTGAAGTGTTCATGTCAGTCCTGGTGCCGCACGTCGCTCCAACCTGAGGCCATCTCCTGCTCCAGTGTGAGGCGGGACCACTCCCCGAGGTACTGTCTCCTCGGCAGAACCCGGTTTAAGTACCGTTTAGTCGCAGGGCGTAAAGAACAGACCACTGTGTTAACGAGCTCATCCTCTTTCCACCCAAAGGAACTGTACTCCTTTAGGCCACACCCCCGTGTCTGCTCCTACAGGGGTGTGGGTTCTGCCGTGTCAGTTTAAACCGGACCGGTCCGGTGCTGGGTCTGGTTAAGGACTGTGTTACGTGATGATGTCACCATGGAACAGAGTAAAGGGCTGGAAGTCCAAACAGGAGGCAGCTGGGAAAAGTGGTTTCTGTGGGAGATGTTCTAATCATGTTCTAATCACGTTCTCATCACGTTCTAATCATGTTCTAATCACGTTCTAATCACGTTCTAATCATGTTCTAATCACGTTGTAATCATGTTCTAACCACGTTCTAATAATGTTCTAATCATGTTCTAATCACGTTCTAATCACATTCTAATCATGTTCTAATCACGTTCTAATCATGTTCTAATCATGTTCTAATCACGTTCTCATCACGTTCTAATCATGTTCTAATCATGTTCTAATCACGTTCTCATCACGTTCTAATCATGTTCTAATCACATTCTAATCACGTTCTAATCACATTCTAATCACGTTCTAATCACATTCTAATCATGTTCTAATCACATTCTAATCATGTTCTAATCACGTTGTAATCATGTTCTCATCACGTTCTAATCATGTTCTAATCATGTTCTAATCACGTTCTAATCATGTTCTAATCATGTTCTAATCACGTTCTAATCATGTTCTAATAAGAATTCCCAGCCCTTTAATCATGTTCTAATCACGTTCTAATCATGTTCTAATCACGTTCTAATCATGTTCTAATCACGTTCTAATCATGTTCTAATCACGTTCTAATCACGGTCTAATAATGTTCTAATCATGTTCTAATCACGTTCTAATCACGTTCTAATCACATTCTAATCATGTTCTAATCACGTTCTAATCATGTTCTAATAATAATTATCAGCCCTTTAATCACGTTCTAATCATGTTCTAATCATGTTCTAATCATGTTCTAATCACGTTGTAATCACGTTGTAATCATGTTCTAACCACGTTCTAATCACGGTCCAATAATGTTCTAATCATGTTCTAATCACGTTCTAATCACGTTCTAATCATGTTCTAATCACGTTCTAATCACGTTGTAATCATGTTCTAATCACGTTCTAATCACGGTCTAATCACGTTCTAATCAGAATTCCCAGTGTTTTATGTTTTGGCTGTATTATGTGTAGGGTATTCACATATACTAGTACGGCGGTTCTACCGCGAGGCTTCCGCTGGTGAAATTAGCCTGCTGACTTTCATCACCACATCTCTCTGGACATGCCACATCCCTCATCGTGACTTCGGCTCACACAGCTCTGTAAACATTCAGACCATCAGGTTCCTCATAGACCATATACAGGCTCTGTGTTCTCGTGGTGAGAGGAACGCCGGATTCAGTGCCTACCTTAAAGTGGAACGCCACCAACGTTCCAAAGCCCTGGAGAAAGGTGAGTCACTCAGAGGGGCTCAGTGCGAAACGCTCGGTTCTGGACTCAGCCTTAAACTCCACTCCTGGTGGGGGGATACACGCTGCAGGGCGCTGGGAGGCAAATCAGTTTGTCCAGATTCTCCATCAACGGTCCTCATTACACTCGTGTAGGATCACTGGTGGGGTTTGCTTTGTAAGAGGTGGAGGATGGGAGTCATGGGCTGACACATGGTGTCCCTGCATGTGTCTGTATCAGATGGCAGTCACATGACCACAGGACTGACCTCTCTACTCCGGAGAAGACCTGCAGAGTAACTCCAGTGGTATACTAGATCACCATACTCACACGCTCCTATACGTCACCGCGTCCACCACACGCCTCACACGATCACTACAGCTGACCCCAACCCTCACACAGCGTGTCCGTACACCATCACACCTGAAGACCTTTCACTCTACACGCCATGTACCACGACAGTGAGTCGTCCGGTCCTCTGGTCCCTCTCCTCAAACCCTGAAAAGTCCATTTTAGATTTGATATTGAATGATAGAATGATACTACATGTCTGCCATACCGCCCAGCCCTACACCACCTCTGACGGCCCTGCTCACACGGATACGTGGTGATTCGTTTGTGGAACCAATTTTCTTTATGTTACTGCCGCACATTTAATTTCACTGGTCTAACGCTGAGTGCAGCAGACCGGGTTAGATTAGCTCTACAGGGCTGGTGTAATCAGTGACACAGTGTTGGTGTGCTAGATCAGCCCTGGTCCTGGAGGCTCCCTGCGCTGGACCTTGGAGTGGGTTCCCTGCTCTAACCTCCCCCAGCAGCTCGGTGTAACCCTTCTACAGGCGGTGACGGGAACACTGAAGAGAACACCTCTACAGGACACGGTAGATTAGCTAATTACACATGAATTAGCATGTGGTGGCAGTAGGTTGCGGTTGGAGGGGTGGAGGACCGATACCACGGACGTCTGGATCTCTGTTTCAGAACTGTTACACCCCGTCTACAACCACAAGTCTTGTTTTGGTATCGCCGAAACAAACGGCACCTATAAACCTGCACAGCACTGGACGACACAGAGCTAGCACTGATCAGTTAACCCAGCATCACCAGAACGACCCTGGAACCGCCTGGAACAGGGCTGCAAAGGCTAACCGGCATTCCATATATATACTCCCTATATATACAGCTACAGGAGCGCAGCTACGGGAACAGTACCCGCTCTCACACCATCCAAAACAAGAACCATCACTCTGTACCAGTGGGAGCTCAGGGGGAGCGTGACCTTCAGGCTCAGAGACTCAGAGAGAATCAACACCACGGCTACAGCAGCATGGTGAGCTGGCACAGGGAACGTTAGCCACCAGCTTTAGGTCCAAGCAGCTAGCATAGCTAACTAAATAGGGCGGAGCTTATTTACACAGAGGCTCATTTAGGCAATTTCCACATGGTGCTTCTGAGTGATCACTGGAGGCAGGGTCTTGATGAAACCAGCCAATCAGAGCAGAGCTCATCTAATTATTCATGAGCTCAGCAACAAAGGCAAACAGCTCTAGAGCACCAGAGAACAATTCAACACTCAGTCAATGTGGTTTATGGAAGCTTTCGCTCCCAGAGGCACAAACTAAACTCCTTATAGAGTAATCGGTGTATGTTTAATTTGCTGGATGATACAACAGCAGGTCAACTAACCCGAATGATCTAGTACAGGGTTCCTCAACCCTGGTTCTAAAGCACACCTGACCCTTTCAGAGCTGCTGGGAGGGTTAGAGCAGGGAACCCACTCCAAGGTCCAGCGCAGGAAGCCTCCAGGACCAGGGCTGATCTAGCACACCAGCACCGTGTCACTGATTACACCAGCCCTGTAGAGAGCTAATCTAACCCACCGGGCCTGTGGATGTACTCAGTGCAGCCCAACAGGGCCCTATCAGCACTCAGGGGGCGGTGCTCTTTCAGCACCCAGTGCAGGAATCTCCCTGACCTTTTCCTGACCAGGTCTGTACTTGGCAGTGTTCCTGGGGGCGCTGGAGAAAGGTTACCCAGTCGGGGGGTGAGCGGACGGCAGCTCAGTCTGTTCTGTGACTGTAGGATCGGTTCCCTCAGCAGCTGTCACTCCTGACCGCTCACAGATGGGCTGCGGAACGTGTCAGGCTGGAAGTCTCCTCTGGTTCTCCTTCGAACTCCTCTGTTGTGAGCAGCTGCGTCAGTGCCAGGCATGCGCAGGAAGGGGGCGAGGGAGACCACGTGGCGCGCAGCGGTGGCAGCATGCAGGGCGAGAAGGACACAATTCTACAACATGGAGTTTGAAGGAAGAGCCAGCTAAAGATCTCAAATCTATCAAAATACCAACCTGCAGTTTTAATGGAGGCCTGTTTCCACCCTGCCTTAAAGGGACATACCCCACATGCATCTCGAGTCACAGTCAGACGTGACCTCTTGTCCTTCAGAGTGGTTTTACTTACTGTGCCTTTAAGGAAGTAGTCTCTACCACCTAACAATGACTTCAGTGTGCAGTCTCAGACATTAACGGGCACTCAGGGCGAAAAGCCCCTGGAAAGTTTAGAAAAGCCCCTGAAACCGCGCCAAACCGCGCCAGCAGAGACGGCATGAGGAACGTGGCTATCAGCATCAAGGGTGAACAGCAGGAGGCTGAACAGGTGGATGAGTAAACGAGCTGGTTCCTGTGACATCACAGACACTCCTACACCAGGCTCCAGCTTCCAGACAGTACCGCACACTCAGTAGTGAACGGCACGTTCTAAACCTCTAACGTTTATATTCAGATCCAAAGTGGGCGTGGCTCACATACTTACATCATTACTACAGTAAACACACTCACAGTTAAAGGGCATCACCACCCCTCTTTTAAAAATGTGGGGGAAACGCTCTTTAAGGCTTAGTGGGTGGGGCTAAACTGCTATAGACCGAATAGGTGTCGATGTTTGTGACATCACAAAAACAAGGCTTCAAGTTTATCTCCGGGTGTGGACTGGCGAGTGAACGGCACAGCTCGACACCACAAACAGCCCTAAAACATGACCGAGCTAACGGAGCGGACTGTCGGCAACACCGGAGCGGACTGTCGGCAACACCGGAGCGGACTGTCGGCAACACCGGAGCGGACTGTCGGCAACACCGGAGCGGACTGTCGGCAACACTGGAACAGACGGTCAATAACACCGGAGCGGACTGTCGGCAACACCGGAGCGGACTGTCGGCAACATTGGAACAGACTGTCGATAACACCGGAGCTGACTGTCGGCAACACCGGAGCGGACTGTCGGCAACATTGGAACAGACTGTCGATAACACCGGAGCGGACTGTCGGCAACACCGGAGCGGACTGTCGGCAACATTAGAACAGACTGTCGATAACACCGGAGCTGACTGTCGGCAACACTGGAGCGGACTGTCGGCAACACCGGAGCGGACTATCGGCAACACCGGAGCGGACTATCGGCAACACCGGAGCGGACTATCGGCAACACCGGAGCGGACTGTCGGCAACATTGGAACAGACTGTCGATAACACCGGAGCGGACTATCGGCAACATCGGAACAGATTGTCGGGAACATCGGAACAGACTGTCGGCAACACCGGAGCTGGCATTAAAGCCTCCCACCTGAACTAATCACACCCCTGAAAGTGTTGGGCTGCAGGAAAGCTGGTGCCAGACAGACGCCGGGTTTACTGCGACTGTGTAAGCAGAACAGCGTGTGGAACAGCGTGTGGAACAGCGTGTGGAACGTGGGTATTAGTATGGCGAGTGAAGAGCAGTAGGCCAAACAGGTGGACGTGAGTAATCAGCTGGTTTTTGTGACATCACAGAGACAATAAACCCAAATCGGCTCCGCCCTCCACACATCCCTGTATACTCAGCAGTGAGCGGTGCATTCTGGGGACTTTGGCCCTCGGGCTCTCTAACAGCAGATCAGCACTCAGCGGTCACCTCTACACCGCACACAGTGACACAGGCATGTAGCAGCGGTGTTGGCCAACACGGTCGGTCAGCTCGGCAGAGTGCCAGATGGAAGCGTAAACAGGAGCTCTGTGCTCACGCTGAGGCGGGCAGTGATCGATCACTCCTGTATCACGGCGCCGTGGAGCTCAGGTGAGGAACGCTGTACTGTGTGCTCCTTACACTGACCTTCACACGTACCCCGTCAGCTACAGAGGGGATGGGGGGATGGGGGGTCCTAAATGTCACTTCTACTGTTTCACTCTCGCGCTGCCTGTCCTTCCTCTGAGGCCACGGCAAACGAACCAAACCAACAGGAACAGAGAGACACGACCTCACAACCAACAGCCCAGAGTGCACCGTCACAGCTCACCACAGCCCCAACACCCCGCACACGGCACCTACCTCGCTCCCCCTACACGGCCTGAGCAGCACCATACCCCCTACCTACACCTCACCACTCACAGACACTCAAACGGCACACACAGGCACACTAACGCACCCAACACCACCCGGACAGCGGATTCAAGGTAGCACCGGCCCAGCGTCCTTCACTTCAGCAATGCACACCCACACCCACAGGGGATGGAGCGCCCGAAGGAGCTCTGCAGGGAGGGGTGTGTTTGATTTGCTTTTGAGTTTCCATTTATGATATCAGGCAGATTTAAGGTGGCAGTGCATTAAATCCAGCACCACTGGACTGTGACTGCAGCACCGTTTAAGGTGGAACACCACAAATAGGCCCCTTCAGCTTCATGGAGCGTTAAAAGGCGTGTGAAGGGATGAGGAGGCTGCTCTGGTTCTGCTGGACCGGTGGAGAACGTTCCCTTTCCCAGCTGTTCCACAGGACCACTAGGTCAGTATGTGTTTGTCTGGTTTGTTGAAGTTGGGGATAGTAGCTGGTCAGCATAGCAGCAGTAACCGTAGCAACAGTTACTGACCCACAACCTGCTATGGTAAGCTACATTACTCGCCGTGTGGTTGTTCACTACAACGCTAGCTCTGGGATTTGTTTGTGGGGGGTGGTATTTGGGGGGTGGAGCTTCTGAAGGAGCGCTTCACCTCTTGCCCAGGTAGGTGAAGGTAGCGTTAGGAGTCTTGCCCAAGGACTCTTATCGGTACAGTGCAGGTGGAGTTTGGTAGTTCACCTGGTCAGGCACACCTGATTTAATCATCTGTTACCTGCCAGGTTTAGGGGGTGTGTTTGGGGGGAGCGGGGTTCAAGACTGGAGTTCTGCACCTTTGGTGGGGTGCTTTCCAAGTGAGGGGAACAGAATCCCAGTCTACAGGTGGGAAGGCTGAGGTTTTAGATATCACCAACTGTCCTCCAAAGTGTCCTCCAAAACCCTATATGGCACCTTTAATCCTTCCACAACCTTACATCAGAATTCCCATTACTGTACTTGATGAGGCTGTTAGTGCTCCAGGGAACTTTGACGGTGTTCTGAGAAACTGTGGCCACAATCCTAGGAACCACCATCAGCCAGGGAACCAGATTCAGTACTGTCCTCCTGGTGCAGCTGTTCGCTCTTGTTCCCCTTTCCTGCGAGGCTTATTCGCCAGATTCTTGCCCAGTTTTCATCTTTCCACCTTAAATGACACAGCACTTCCCTAAACCTTCAACGAGAAACAGACAAAAACCCCTTCAGCTGCACGTAACTCTCCCGCAGTGTGGCGTTAGTGGCGGTTCCTGTTCCTGGTTCTGACTCCTGGTCCGCTGCAGCTCTATCAGTGAAGGAACTGAAGAGCTCGTTGTTGAGTTAGGATGGAGGGCACAGCGCTGTGGCTGCAGGCGCCTCCTCAGTGACTGGTGGGCAGCGCTGCATCAGACTCGCTCCACTCAACCTCCACACAGGCCTCCAACAGAACGGCCCTCCAGCCGGTTAGACAGCAAACGCACGAGAACCGGAGAGTCCCAGGACGCCAAGCCAGAACCGCTGACCAGGAGTCGGCACTGACGTCCAGACACACGACGGAGATGGGAAAGGACTCGCGTCATCGGAGTCAGACACACACGTCAGTGCAGGGTTCACACTCATTCAAACGCAGGAGGCATCCAGGACCTAACTGGGCCGTCGGCTCCGTTACTGGTCTTACTGGTTCCCGTTAATGGTTATTTTTGGTCTGGCTAATACAGCTAATGATCTTACCTCACCGGCTGATATGGAGCCGCACTCTTCTGATGATGCTGCCCTGGAAGCTGACTGGCTGTTCAAAGCGCTACCTCTCCACCCTGCTCTGCCTCCGTAATGAGTCTCAGCCTTCCTCCTCTCTCCTCTCTCTCCATCCCTTCACCCCCTTTCCTCCATCACTGTAGTTAAAGCAGGTGGTTCTTTCTTTAGTTATTGAACTGTACTCATCCAGTCTCCTAAATATTCCTGAGGCTGACTGCCTACTCCACCTGCTCCTCCTTTCTCTTCGGTTCTCCTCCTTTCTCTTCCCCTCCTGCTCTCCCTTTCATGTCTTCTTTCCTGATAGTGTTATTACAGGTGAATTATGTGCTCCAGTTCTTATAAATCTGATTATGAGACAGTTGAAGTCTAGTTATTGTCTGCTGTTGTTTTCTTTCTGCCGCTGCTGATATTAGCTGCACAGTGATATCAGAACCAATCAGCACATCTGCTCTGAAACACATGACAGGACAGGCTGGTATGTGACGAGTGTACTGAACTGCAGAAGAGCTGAGCGTCCAGGTGGTGCTGGGTCACCTGTATCAGTTCTCCTGGATTTGTGTCTCTGTAAAGCTAGTCCTGTATTTCCCTGTACTGATATTAATGCAGGTAGTCTGTGTTCTATACATCCATACAGCGCTTAACTAATTTTTATTAATAATTATCATTATTAATATTGTTATCGGGGTCTCCTGAGAGCAGAGACTGGTCAGGTGGGTTCATCTCTGATCTCTGCACGGCCTCCAGCAGGAACCTTATCTAATGACATCGTCCTCATATCAGACCGGCTCAATGCAAAACATGAGGCTCCCGTTACCAGCACTGAGAGTACGAGACACAAGGACGCGCGCTCGCCATCCGCAAGGCCGGCCTATCAAAACCACACGCCATCGCAAGCAAACATCCAACCTGCGCAGAGGCCGCGGCACATCCGGGAGACTGCAGACGACACAATCCCAGTCCACAGTTCAACATCCCAGTGAAGGTCACAGAGGACTGTATGGGTTACGCCGCAGACGGCTTCACCGAGAGCCTTCAGACGCCCCGTCTCATTAGACCCGGCCGTGAAAGGGGAAGTCCACCGATTTCTTACAATTCCAGCTTAATTACACACTCAGGGACACACAGGGACAGACAGGGACACACACAGGGACACACACACACACACACGCACACAGGGACACACACACACAGGGACACACACACACAGGGACACACACACACAGGGACACACACACACACACATACAGGGACACACACAGGGACACACACACACACACACACACACGGACACACACACACACACACACACATACATACAGGGACACACACACACACACACAGGGACACACACACACACATACAGGGACACACACACGGACACACACACACACGGACACACACACACACACATACATACAGGGACACACACACACACACACAGGGACACACACACACATACAGGGACACACACACACACACACACACACACACAGGGACGGACACACACACAAACACACACACACACACACACATATATATACAGGGACACACACACACACACACACACATATATATACAGGGACACACACACACACACACATATATATACAGGGACACACACACAGGGACACACACAGGGACACACACAGGGACACACACACACAGGGACACACACACACACACACACACACACACACACACACACACACACACACAGGGACACACACACACACACACACACACACAGGGACACACACACACAGGGACACACACACACACACGAACACACAGGGACACACACACACACACAGACACACAGGGACACACACAGAGACATACACACTCACACATACACACACACACATACACACACACACACACACATACACACACACACACACACACACACACACTCAGGGGCACACACTCATATACACACACACACACATACACACATACACACTCACACATACACACTCACACATACACACACACACACACACACACACACACACACACACACACACACATACACACACACATACACACACACACACACACATACATACATACACACACACACACACTCACACACATACACACACACACTCAGGGACACACACACTCACACATACACACACACACACACTCAGGGACACACACACACACACACACACACACACACACACACTCAGGGACACAGAGAGCAGAGACACTGAGAGGAGAAGATAACTAGCTGGTAAGTAGATAGCTCAGTGGCCTGGCTGCGCAGCAGTACGCAGATTGGGACCGCTGGCGGTTCTAGAAAACCACACCAGGGTTTAACCCGAGAATGAAAGTGTGAAAGCTTCATTCCAGTCGTTCCGTAAACAGCCTGGCTAACAGGATTTACCTCAAGAGCTGCCGAGCATCTCGTACCCAACGTACGCTGACGTGTACCCACACACAGCACGGGTTCTAACACCGCGCTAGGACCAGGACCTGAAACCGGCTCGTGTCACATTCTGCAGTGTTTTGGTTCTACACAGAACCGATTTCTCTGATCACCACTGACCTGCAGAACACCGAACAGGTCTGTGTCCGGTCCAGCCCAGCTCAGCGGCCCTACAGCCGGGCCGGCGCTGCGAGGGAGGGAACACGTAGGCAGTGTAGGCCTGCGGGTGGGCGGGGCCAGCAGGGCTGAGCGATTTGGGGAGGATGACTGGCTAAGGGTGATGCTTCTCAACAACACTGAGCGCTCTCTACGAGCGAACCTCCGGGCACACCAGCACCTCCTGGCCTGAGGCTGAACTGCCAGCTGGCTGTGGTTGTGATGTCACACACATGGATGTTGGGTTGCTTCTGATTGGTCTCAGAAGCACCCCCTTAAAACTCACAGCACTGTGGTTCACACCTTACAGCCCGGGTCACGGTGAGGGAACGACTGACTCTGATGGAAAGGGACGATCTCGATAACGAGATTATTCCTACACCCAGGATAAACGTTCGGTTTTCCGTTATTCCAGGTTCAGTTTCCTTTCCGTAAACACTCTCTCCCTTATATATTACAGTACTCTACCTGGAGCTTTATGGGCGGAGCTACTGATAAATATGTTCTACAGTTCCTCAGTCTTTCTACGTTCTCCAGTGCTATAGCGCCCCCTAGTTGGAGCTGCTGCTTCAGTGTAACACTGTGGGGTCTCTCTACAGCCAGTGTGCCTGTTCTGGGCTACTGTAGAAACATGGTGGTGGTAGTGTCTGCTGGAAGACGAGCTGCTCCTATGGAGATATGAAGCTCGTTCTAAGATCTCTAGAACCTGACGATCTGTAGTAACAGGTAATTATAGACTAATGAGGACCTCGTTCTGTATATTACACTCCAGTCCTGATTACAGATCCTCCCTTTTATGTAAAGCACTTTGAACTGCCCTCGTGTATGAAAGGTGCTGTAAAATAACCCTGCCCTGCCGTGTAAATCTCACACTGCTCCTTTAAGACTTCAGCGGCGGGCGCACAGGGAGCCCATTTAGGATTCACTTTCGCTTTTAATGAAAGCAGCCGAAAGAGGACAAACAGCCACACCTGCTGTATCGGCTGGGCGATCGAGTGGGTGTGGGTCGGGTAGAATTCCCTGACAGATTAAAGTTGGAGTTTCTCCTTCACAGTGGCACACTGGTTTATATGTTAGCTTACTTCAGAGTGGTGGAGGGAACCAGGGTTCTCCATGTCTAGAACGCACACATATAGACACTTTAGTGACTATCTAAACCATTAGTAGTTAAGGAGGATCACCAGCTCCTTTCTCAGATTTTCCAGTTCCACCTTAAATAGGGCTATTGTTACATTCTAGTTGTTTAAGATTATTTAAGATGAAACAGGGAAATAGGAACAGGAAGTGAATCTACACGTTCACACTTCTGAGTGTATATGGAATGTTTGTGATGAAAATCTGGAAAACCTGGAAATACTAAGTTCCTTTGGGGGACTATTTGACCTCACAGCGCCCTGCAGCATGTATCCCTCCACCATGAATGGAGTTTAAGGCTGAGATCTTCTCCACACTATCATAAACAGCGTCTCAGACATCAGGCAGCGTATTCAGAACCACCTCCTGTAGGAACTTCCTGTGAGGGAGCTTTTAGAGGGGACGTCTGGTTACCTTCACCACCACTGGGAACGGTTCTGGGTTTCCCTAGAACGGGCCAGAACTGTAATTACGCAGGAATTCTGAAAGAGTGGCGGACTTGCCCTTTACAGTGAGGCTTATTGAGGAGTTCAGGACTCCTATATAAATGCCAGACCACTCAGAACTTCACCAGCCCTACACAGATATGCACATTTGGGTGGGCTTCCCCTGTGAGGCTGTATACAGCAGGCAGGTAGACAGGCGCTCTCAGAGTGATGTATAGCTCGCTAATCAGACAGCTGAGCCGGCTGAGCGAATCGGAGAACTGTGGAGTCTTTTGGGGGGATTTTGAGGCTTGAGTTCTGGGGTAACTTTCAGTTTCCTGTCAGAGAGAAGAGAGGAGGGGGAGAAGGAGAAGCAGCAGCGCTTTCAGTTTTGGTTCTGAGGCGAGCACGATGCTAAGCGCGCTCCTTTAGCTTAATGGCTAACACCGCGGTGACCGGCTAATCCTCCAACCCGCTAGATTTCAAACTGCCGCCGGGCTGTCTGGGGGCTGTAGCCGGCTACCTCCTGCTCTGAGGGTTAGCTCCACCTCACGTTAACACAGGGAAGCTGAGGTCAGGCTTCTTATTCGAATGTCACCGTTCCACCTTAAACAGCGCAGCAGTTACATTCTGCTGCGCTGTTTAAGGTGGAACGGGAAGATTCGAACAAGAAGCTAGCTAGCTAGCGAATCGGACACTTCGTCACGAAACAGCGCTCCGGCCTCGATATAAGAGCATTTCTGACTAGAAACGTCCGCTGCAGATCCACCGCCCTGTCTCAAAACCACTACCCGGCCACCTGCCATCCCTCCCCGGCCTACACCGCTCACTACAGTCGGCGGAGACAAACGTGACGGACGGCCTCGGAGGATGAAACCACCTTACTCGCTTCATCATTCGCTAAACGACCGAGGTGGGTGGCGGGCAGACCCACCGGCCGGCCGGCCGCCCACCCCATACCGGAGCGCCGATCTGACCTGGGGCTTACTCACCTTGTACGAGTCGGTGGCTAACAATATGTTGAAGTCTCTGTTCTCCATCTTCCCTTCAGGCTGGAGCCTCCACCGTTGTTCTCGCTCTCTCTCTCTCTCTCTCCCGCGGTCTCGCTCGGTGTCTCTCTCCCTCGGACTCGCGCGCGCTCTCTCCGCGGGGGAAACTCACAACCAAGCACGTAGTTACTGAGGGCCGAGCGCACGCGCCGTCGGGGCGGGGCCAGATCGGGTGGCCCGCTCGGCGATTGGGCGGACGTCGACGCGATGGGCGGGGAAAGCAGGGACGAGGGCGGGTCGGCTTCGACCTCCTCGGGAGAACTGTCAGGTGCCCGTCACCTTTATATAAGCACATACATACAAACACAGTGAAGACAGGAAGTACAGGTAGAGCCCGGATTACAGCGTCACAAAGGACCAGTATACACACACACACGGATCCGCCATAACATTAACTCCACCCCCTCTATCTACACCTACTGTACCACTTACTCCATCACCTCCACTGACCCTACAGGACACTCTGTAGGTGTACAGGTCCAGACTGTAGTCCATCTGTTTCTCTGTGTACTGTATTACCCTGTTCTTCAATGGGCAGGACCCCCACAGGACCCCCACAGAGCAGTACTACGTAGGTGGTGGATCATTCTCAGTGTCACTGCTGGACTGAGAATCATCCACCAACCAGAACTGTCCAGCACAACAGCATCCTATAGGCAGTATTCTGTTGGTGGCGTTCTGTGAGCGGTATCCTGTGAGCAGTGTCCTGTGGGCAGCCGTCCTGTGGGGCAGCGACCTGTGAGGCAGCGTCCTGTAAGTAGTGTCCTGTGGGCGGCGTCCTGTGGGGCACTGTCCTGTGGGCAGCCGTCCTGTGGGCAGCCGTCCTGTAAGTAGTGTCCTGTGGGCGGCGTCCTGTGAGCACTGTCCTGTGGGCGGCCTCCTGTGGGGCAGTGTCCTCTGGGCACTGTCCTGTGGGAGGCGTCCTGTTGGCAGCCTCCTGTGGGCGGCATTCTGTGTGCAGTGTTCTCTGGGCGGCATCTTGTGGGCAGTGCTCTGTTGGCGGCGTCCTGTGGGGCAGCGTCCTGTGGGGCAGCGTCCTGTGGGGCAGTGTCCTGTGGGGCAGTGTCCTGTGGGGCAGCGTCCTGTGGGGCAGCGTCCTGTGGGGCAGTGTCCTGTGCCCACTGCTGAAGGACTAGAGGATGCCCAGCACTGCACTGTGCAGCAGCAGATGAGCTATCGTCTCTGACTGTCCATCTACAAGGTGGAGCAGCAAGGTAGGAGTGTCTAATAGAGTGGACAGTGAGTGGACACAGTGTCTCAACACTCCAGCAGCACTGCTGTGTCTGATCCACTCACACCAGCACCACCTACACTAACACACCACCACCACGTGGGGTTTAGAGGGGGAAGCACTCTCACTAGTGCCTAGGGTGTGGTGGGTGACTAGGGGGCCGCCGCTGCTGAAGTGGTAGTGGCAGGAGTGAAGTGCCAGGTGCTCCCTGGGTGCTGTGGATAGGTTTGCCCACCGCTCTGGCAAGTGTGCCCACCTCCCCTAGTCTGTATGTGTGTGGGTGTCTCACTGCACAGTTGGGTTGAAAGCAGAGAGGCTCTGTGTGCAGCACATGATGGAGCCACCTGGAGCAATAAGCCAGGAGCTCCCAGCACGCAGCCAACCTGCTCAACCATCCACATAACCTGGACACACCAGCACACCTGGACACACCTGGACACCTGGACACACCTGGACACACCAGCACACCTGGACACACCAGCACACCTGGACACGGTCTGGAACTACAGCCTGGTCTGACATCACACATCCACCCATCCTACATATCCATCTAGATCTACAAATATACCCATTCAGCCTGCAGCAGCTAAGCCCCGCCCCTGAGGAGCGCCGGCAGACATCAGTCCAAAGGTCCATTAACACGATCAGCCTGTGTTTACGGAGAGGCTGTAAACGGTGATGTGGGAGAGGAACTGTGGGACAGGAGGAAGAGAGGAGCAGGTCTCCAGGTCACACCTGGTCACACTGAATGAGGGTCTCAGTGTGAGCTCAGGGTGAACAGGCCTGAGCGTGGCTAAATAGCGACACCTGCAGGACAGACAAGCTCAGAACGCTTACACCGCATCACTTACACACTGTACACCACGTCTCTCACAGGCTGGCGGTCGGAGGCCTGTGTTCCACACCGTGTCAGTTACTCACACAGCTCGGTGAAGGACTGAAGGACGTGGTGGGCGAGAATCTGATATCACAATACGTCAGGACTTTTTCACATGACACACGTTAGAACATGGGATTAAAATAACAGTGGCAAATCTACAAACACTATAATAATAATAATAATAATAACAATAACAATAATCAAAATTATAATAATAATAATCAAAATAATAATAATAATAATAATAACTGCAAACCTACAATTACAATAGTTCTTATTCACTGCTGTGCACACTGCACTAAGTCCATTTCAGCAGACCTTAACATGCTCAGCAGCACCATGTAGATGTTCAGTGTTCTTGAAATACGGTCAGTATGACCTACTCAGGAAACAGCACTGTGACAGTGACAGTAATGATACACCCCGTCACGCTGCCCACCTCGACGTCCACACCTGCTTTAATCCTCTATTAGAATCTCATGAGTTTATACTGTACACACTGACCAGTTCTCCTACTACTCTGTATGTACATATTTACCAGTTATATAAAATATCCGGTTTATTAAAACAATCACAAATAACTTTAATACAATTTTTTTATGTATAAAATTAATCCTCACTGCTTGGCTAAACAGAAACTGTGATAGATACATAACGATCCGTGTGTCTAACAGCACTTTATATAGTTTACCCTTTAAATAAAATACTTTATATGGCCTAATAAACAGTAACAGAGTGAACATTAGTGTACAGTCATAGAGTTAACAGTAATGAGAGTGTTCAGTAATAAGAGTGTTCAGTAAGAGAGTGTTCGGTAATAGAGTGTTCGGTAATAGAGTGTTCGGTAATGAAGTGTTCAGTAATAAGAGTGTTCAGTAAGAGAGTGTTTGGTAAGAGAGTGTTCAGTAAATGTGATACTGGTTCTTTATACTGATTTTCTGGTGTAGAGGATGGTACTCTCTGTGGACCACCAGAGGGCACCACAACCACGAACACTCCTGTCTAACAGTGTGATCAGCAGCTGATAAATTAGCACCACTTAAACTGGAAGACTCTCTGTTAATCCCAGGTAGGAGGGGCTTCCTTCTCCACGTAGGAGGGGTATAGAAATAAGAAGTTCCACTTACCTGAGTAACAAGACCCCCCTACCTGGAGTAAGAAGCCCCCTACCTGGGGTAACATATCCCCCTACCTGGGGTAAGAAGCCCCTCTTAACAATCACATGTGGTGTTTTGGTTGCTGGTCCACCGACTTGACCTAGACCACAGACCAGTCTGGAATGCTGATAGAGACCCCCACAGTGTGGGAGGATGGGCTCCGGTGTGGACACAGTGGGACTGTAGAACCGGATGTTGAATGTCTTTGTTTATTTTTAGGTTTTGGATAAACAAACACAGAGCATCCTGCTAAAGAGCCATAACAGACCAGCATAGATTCTAAACTGGTCTGTTGCTGGTTTAGCTGGTCGTCCAGCCTGATGACCAGCATACCAGCATCTAAACACAACACACCATCACTGCTGAACCTCATCACCTGGCCACACTGCACATTTCCCCACTGTGGGATCAATAAAGGATTATCTTATCTTTCCAGGAGAAGGGAAAACATACTTCCCTTTAATGCAAGTCAATGGAACCAGACGTCTTTCCATGGAACTCTGGGCCGTCTCCTTCAGCCCATCCATCATGAAGTCTGCACACTATGTAAAGCAGAACAGTCGTTTTCAACTCGTGCTCAAACCCGAACTAGTCTTTTTAGACCCCCTCTGTCCGCTGCGCATGCGCTGTGCCTTTCGCCTGCAGTACAGGAAACCGCAGGTCTAAAATGGGCTCTCTTCTCACGAAACCTGCCCGGTAGGTTAGCAGAAGGCGGCCTGGTGATGCTATAAGCGATATTCAAACATTAACCGCATGCAAATTCAAGCATGCAAACTCGGTTCCGCTGTTTACACACAAAAACTACAAACATGGCGGAGCGGAGAGCGCCGCGCTGCCCAGCAACCAACGAGCGTGCACGCTCGGGCCCACGTGACCGCCTGCGTCAGGGCGAAGGGCGGGGAGGTGAGAGCAGCACTCCTGTGACAGCTCAGCGTTTGTTTTTAATTTTTAGTTCTGTTAAGAGGAAGTTTGGAAGTTCGTTGCGCTTCCCAACGTGGCTGGAACGGTGGGACCTCTCTGCATCAATGTCTCACAGCCCGTCTGAGAAGACCGTGGAGCAGGACCGGCTCTGTTTTCTCTGAACGGTGAGTTTCCTGAAACTACATGAGCCCTCACCTTCCTTTCCACAGCCGAGAGAACCGTTAGGATGGGGCTGCAGGGCGTTTAAGGACGTACCTGGCCTAAAAACCTGACCCGAGTCCTCCGTTTCGAGTTTTCCCGTTCCTCAGGCGCCAGGATGTAACTGCTGCACCATTTAAGGTGGAACGGACAAATATTAACTTTCAGCCAAAAAAATAAATCAACCATATATGTGCACCTGATAGTTTTATTAAATTAGAAAAAAGACTGAAAGACTAAATGCCATCCCTAAATGCTAATCTAGAACTTAGAACCGGGTAGACTAGCCATTTTTAGTGCTTCCTGTTTTGCCACTTCCTTTGCAGTACGGCATGAAGAGCTGTACATTTACAGCATCCTCTTTTCACTCCTTCGAAACTCGCAGAGGACACTCCCAACGCTCATCTGTTCACCACGGAGCTCCCACCTGTCCACACTGGTGGTGAAGGTAACCAGACGTCCCCTTCTAAAAGCTCCCCCACAGAAAGTTCCTACATGAGATGCTTAAACTACACTGATGGCGGAGGGATACATGCTGCAGAGCGCTGTGAGGTGGAAAAGTAGTCCCACAAGGGAACCGTATGGTGTGGGAGTTCTGTAAGTCGTGTGTCACTGTGTTTGATTTGGCACTGACAGTAGATCATTCTGTACTGTAAGCCTCCAACCACTAGATGGCAGTGTTGAAATCTCTCTTCAGCCATTATGCTCTTCCTCCCCAAAGCAAACAAGCAGCGTTAGCGTTAGCATCACCCTGCGTTCCCACTAGCCAGCCACAAGTCACTTACGTTGCCCCAAGTGTGTCTCCTGTGGTCGTATGTATTCATGGCTAGCTTTATTGGCTGGTTAGCATGCTGGCTAACCTAGCTAGCTATCGAGTGACCTAGCTCCCCAGACACCCCAACACTATCCTCTACTCTCTACCGCACCTCATCACTCTACTGATGTATATGTACAAAGGCGCATCATCACTAGTGTTCACCACCACCCTGCTGAGACCTGGAACCAAACACCGGTAGGAGCTAAACGCTCAGATTCACTGTAGGGTCGTTAGGAGTCTGCCGGTTCACTGTAGGGTCGTTAGGAGTCTGCTGGTTCACTGTAGGGTCGTTAGGAGTCTGCCGGTTCACTGTAGGGTCGTTAGGAGTCTGCTGGTTCACTGTAGGGTCGTTAGGAGTCTGCCGGTTCACTGTAGGGTCGTTAGGAGTCTGCTGGTTCACTGTAGGGTCGTTAGGAGTCTGCTGGTTCACTGTAGGGTCGTTAGGAGTCTGCTGGTTCACTGTAGGGTCGTTAGGAGTCTGCTGGTTCACTGTAGGGTGGTTAGGAGTCTGCTGGTTCACTGTAGGGTCGTTAGGAGTCTGCTGGTTCACTGTAGGGTCGTTAGGAGTCTGCTGGTTCACTGTAGGGTCGTTAGGAGTCTGCTGGTTCACTGTAGGGTCGTTAGGAGTCTGCTGGTTCACTGTAGGGTCGTTAGGAGTCTGCTGATTCACTGTAGGGTGGTTAGGAGTCTGCTGATTCACTGTAGGGTGGTTAGGAGTCTGCTGGTTCACTGTAGGGTCGTTAGGAGTCTGCTGGTTCACTGTAGGGTCGTTAGGAGTCTGCTGATTCACTGTAGGGTCGTTAGGAGTCTGCTGATTCACTGTAGGGTCGTTAGGAGTCTGCTGTTCACTGTAGGGTCGTTAGGAGTCTGCTGTTCACTGTAGGGTCGTTAGGAGTCTGCTGGTTCACTGTAGGGTCGTTAGGAGTCTGCTGATTCACTGTAGGGTGGTTAGGAGTCTGCTGGTTCACTGTAGGGTCGTTAGGAGTCTGCTGGTTCACTGTAGGGTCGTTAGGAGTCTGCTGGTTCACTGTAGGGTCGTTAGGAGTCTGCTGGTTCACTGTAGGGTCGTTAGGAGTCTGCTGGTTCACTGTAGGGTCGTTAGGAGTCTGCTGGTTCACTGTAGGGTCGTTAGGAGTCTGCTGGTTCACTGTAGGGTCGTTAGGAGTCTGCTGGTTCACTGTAGGGTCATTAGGAGTCTGCTGATTCACTGTAGGGTCGTTAGGAGTCTGCTGGTTCACGGTTAGTCACCGAATAAACACGCCCCCACATCCCGGCGGGGAGCCGCACTGTGCCAAGAGTCTCCGAGCGAGGGTGAAGCCCGCGGGTGGTGGTGTTTGAACTATCGATGTACTGACGTGTGTTTAATCATTGTCTGGTTTCAGCGTGGGTTATGGAGCAGCACATTAGCGATGATGAGCCACCAGTAGTTCACAGAGAGGACACCAAGAGGAGAAGACGGAAAATGAAAGCGATCACATCGGCCTCATCCGTGGCAATGGATCATTTATCTATGGAGTTCGTGCTTCCCACCACAAACAAGACTACCAAGAGCCCCGACCTGATGCAGATGGAAGTAGTTGGGAACTGGACCGTCGAGCAGGTGAAGGCCCAGCTGTGGCTGAGAGCCGTGACCACCAACCTGTGCCCCGAATTCTACCAGAAGTACTCGCCTGACCACTGCATCCTGCTCTACCAAAAGAAGGGCAGCTGGTGTGAGATCTACGACAAGCACCAGGTCTTCCAAACCCTCGACTGCATCCGGTACTGGAAGGCCTTAAAGAAGGACGTGGGAAAGATCCATTTGGTCCTGAGGCCCCAACCTTCCGAAGAATCTGTCCAGTACCAGAAGTTTCTGAATCACCTCATAGGATACGATGTCACGGATGTCAGTAATGTCCATGACGATGAGCTGGAGTTCACCAGGAGGAAGTTACTTACGCCCCGGAAAATCGAGCTGGCTGATAGAGATCCCAAACTGTACTCGATGGATCCCTGGATAACCACAAAGCCTTTGCCTGATTACTTACTCAGCAAGATCTCCAACAATTGCATCCTGCTTGTGATACACGTATCCACCTCCAGTCAGACAATCAAGGTATCCATAGATGACACACCTGTTCAGGTCCTTCAGAGCTTCTTCACCAAGATCGCCAACAAGCGGGCACTGCTGGGCATTCCGGAGGAGGTCAACGAATCCGATTTTGTCCTCAGAGTCTGCGGAAGAGAGGAATACATTTATGGGAACTACGCCATCAGAGACTTCTACTGGATCAGGCAGTGCCTCAAAATTGGAGAGGAGATCCACCTGGTGCTTGAAGCCCCTCCGAGCCCAGAACAGGACGTGGTTCAAAAGGAGGACTGGTCCCAGGTGGACGACTGCACTGGTGTTGCTGGCACCCACGAACAACTGACTATCGATGAGAAAGACCATGAGAAGGTGTTCACCATCTCGCTCTGGGACTGCAACCGCAAGTTCCGAGTCAAAATCCTGGGAATTGACATTCCGGTCCTGCCTCGCAATCCGGAGCTGATTGTATTTGTGGAGGCCAGCATTTTCCATGGGCAGCAGTTGCTGGCTCAGGAGAGGACGTCCCTCAAGCCCTTCACGGAAGAGGTGCTGTGGAATACTTGGCTTGAGTTCAGCATCAAGATTAAGGACTTGCCCAAAGGAGCCCGACTGAATCTTCAGGTGTCGTGCAGCAAAGGTCAATCCCAGACGTCCCGAGACGGCACCGCATACGACGGCAAGAACAAGAGCCGCCTGCTCTACTACGTCAACCTGCTGGTGGTGGACCACAGGTCTTTGCTCAGGCAAGGAGAGTTCATCCTGCACATGTGGAAGATGCCGGAGAAGAGCGAGGACAACAGCAGCGTGAACGCGGACAAGCTGACCTCGGCGACCAATCCTGACAAAACGAGCTCGATGGCCATTGCGGTGCTTCTGGACAAGTACTGCTATCCGGTTGCTCTGCCCAAAGGCAGGGACTCTCGGGATGCCTCCGACATGGAGGGCGAGAGGGGCAAACGAGAGATGCCGAATCACTTGCGCAAGCAGTTTGAGCAGATAGTGGCCACTGACCCTCTGCACCCGCTAAGTTCAGAGGACAAGGAGCTCCTCTGGCATTTCAGGCAGGAGTGCATGCGCCACCCCACGGCCTACCCGAAGTTCCTCGGCTCTGTGAAGTGGGGGAAACAGGAAGCTGTGATGGTCACCCATCAGCTGCTGGAGAGGAGCACCACATGGGACCGCAGCCCTCTGGATGTGGGCTTAGCCATGCAGCTGTTAGACTGCCACTTCTCGGACGCAAACGTGCGCACCATGGCGGTCAGGAAGTTGGAGACCCTCGGGGACGACGACGTCCTGCGATACCTTCTGCAGCTGGTGCAGGTAGGCCTCAGGGTCGGGTTTGTTTTAGGGCTGGGTGAGTGGGTACACTGTCCCTACTCTCCCATCAGTGTCCGAACCTTTGTTTAGGGATCTGGTCCTGTGGTCAGACACAGTGTCAGGGCAGGGTGACAGGCAGCGTGACATGATCCTCACCACTGGGTTAATACTGTTACCTGTAGTCACACTGCAAAACAGCAGGTTGACCGTGAGGTGTGCTTTAACGCGGTCCTCTCTCAGAGCGGGCAGTGTAGCGGTGTTGATCAGGGTATTACCAGGCTCTGGTGACGGTGACGCAGAGCCCCAAACTGGCTCGCTGTGGTTAGTTCTAGCCGCGCTGAAGGAGGTGAAGGAGCACGCTGTGGGTTCTCAGGCTGACGAGTCTGCTGCAGGGGGGAACCTCAGCCGTGAGAAGGCTGAGCTCAGCTCCACCTCCTTCAGTTCTGATGGACAGGATCTAAAAACACCACACGGCTGATAGACCCGACCCATAAGCACGGCGTTCCGGTGAGCAGGGCAGGCCCAGTGCGCCGCAGCCGGGCTTCAGCCTTAATGTTCCTACACTGCTGCCACCTACTGGATACAGTCTGAACTGCAGTAACTCACATGCCTGTAATTCTGGATCACTGGTACGGGCGGTTATTTCTAAAGATCATTAAAGCCCATGTCCATCTCCTGTGTCTGTCACAGCTGGTGGAACACAACCTCCTGTAACTTCCCAGTAGAAGGAAGCTGGTGGAGCAGGATTGGTTTTGGGATATCTGTAGGGCTCCGTGCCTCATGACTGTTGAACACTTTGCTGAGGGCGGCTAGCAGACGTTTGAAGGCTGTTCTGTCTTGTTTGGTGGTGTGTCTCCCGCAGGCGGTGAAGTTTGAACCCTACCATGACAGTGCACTCGCCAGGTTCCTGCTGAAGCGCGCTCTCAGGGTGAGTGGCTCTTACTCTCTCTGAGCTGGATTAGTCTGGCCTGAGGGGATTCAGGTTCCCCAAACGAGCCAGACTGACCCACCCTCGTACACACACTCACACACACACATACACACACACACACACTCACACACACACACTTACACACAAACACTTACACACACACACACACACACACTTACACACACACACTTACACACAAACACTTACACACACACACACACACACACTTACACACACACAGACATACACACACACACACACACACACACACACACACACACACACACACTTACACACACACTCACACACACACACTTACACACACACACACACACACACACTTACACACACACACACACACACACACACACACACACACACACACACACACACACACACACACACATATATACACACACACACACACACACACATATACACACACTCACACACACACACATACACACACACACACACACACACACATACACACACTCACACACACACACACATATATATACACACACACACACACACACACACACACATATATATACACACACACACACACACACATACACACTCACACACACACACTCACCACAGTAATAACGTTCTGCACAGCTGTCACTACAACACAATACAACACAAGCTAGTGAGATGAGGGAGGAGACGTCTGAGTGTCTAGTGACTCCAGCAGCGCACCCATGTGCCTAATTAGAATCATTTCAGCCAGTCAGAGCAGACCTCATTTACATATTTACGTCTTAAAGGCACCGTAACAGAACCGGCCTGTGGAAGCTACTGGTCAGTAAACCTACAGGAAGGCTCTAAGGGCTCTTTAATGTTCCCGGTGGTGCCGGTCTGCTGTCTCTCGTCACAGAGCAAACGGATCGGCCACTTCCTGTTCTGGTTCCTGAGGAGCGAGATCGCTCAGTCCATGCACTACCAGCAGAGGTACGCGGTGATCCTGGAGGCCTACCTGCGCGGCTGCGGTGAAGCAATGCTGCAGGACTTCAGCAAGCAGGTGGAGATCACCGAGGTGCTGCAGAAGGTCACGCGCGAGATCAAGGCCATGTCCGCTGAGAAGTACGACGTGTCTCCGCAAGGTACCGCACACCACACCCGCTCATACTGTATCAGACACAGACGGAGCCGGGCCTCTAACCTGGTGGGTTCTCCGCAGTGGTTCTTCAGCTGCGGCAGAAGCTGGAGGGTCTGCAGACGTCCGGTCTGCCCGAGAGCTTTAAGGTGCCGTTCGACCCAGGTCTGCGAGCGGGAGCGCTGGTGGTAGGTAGAACACGTGTCCCATGTTCCTGCAGTGAATGCGATGGTGACTGATAGGGTTCTAGATATCAGATCCGTAACGAAGCTCTTGGTGATGTTCCTAGATTGAACAGTGTAAAGTCATGGCATCCAAGAAGAAGCCGCTGTGGCTGCAGTTTAAGCGCGCCGACCCCACCACGCTATCGAGTGACACCATCGGAGTGATCTTCAAGGATGGAGACGACCTCCGTCAGGACATGCTGATACTACAGGTGAGGTCAAACCCTGAGAACTCCACCCGCCACCAGCACTCGAGGAGATGTCATATGATCTCTGGGCTGTTTGGATCCTCTAATTAGGACTTTGTGTTAAAATTCCGAAAACATTCCCTGTTTTATCAGATCCTGTTGATCATGGAGTCGATCTGGGAGACCGAGTCATTAGATCTGTCCCTGCTGCCCTACGGCTGCATCTCCACTGGAAACAAGATTGGTAAGTCGGTTTATCTTTTACAGCCCTCTGGGTCAGAACCACTGGGATGGTGAGAACACAGCAGGGCGTTCGGACTCTCCTTCGGGTGCACATGCGTCGTCCAGGTGTACGGATTACCCTCGGCTGTTCCCACACAGGAGAGTAATCCGGAGCATCCGTACGCCTGGAGGAGGAGTCCGGTTTCGTACCGCTGAGCCGGAGCAGCTCAGAGCCTGATCTGTGTTTACTACAGTGGAGTTAAAGTAAATTACACCCTCCACCTGCAGGGGGAGCCCAGGAGCACATGCTTCACCTTACACTGTGGCCAAACCGTACAGTCATGGTTCATGTTCCCACCGTGTGTTAAATCCGGCGCACTCAGAGTAACTGAGGTCCAGGGCGCGCTACAGTCCCTACAGTTATAACCTCTCTACAGTTATAACCTCCCTACAGTTATAACCTCAGTACAGTTATAACCTCCCTACAGTTATAACCTCCCTACAGTTATAACCTCTCTACAGTTATAACCTCTCTACAGTTATAACCTCAGTACAGTTATAATCTCTCTACAGTTATAACCTCCCTACAGTTATAACCTCTGTGCAGTTATAACCTTTCTACAGTTATAACCTCTCTACAGTTATAACCTCTCTACAGTTATAACCTCCCTACAGTTATAACCTCTGTACAGTTATAACCTCTCTACAGTTATAACCTCTCTACAGTTATCACCTCTCTACAGTTATAACCTCCCTACAGTTATAACCTCCCTACAGTTATAACCTCTCGACAGTTATAACCTCAGTACAGTTATAACTTCTCTACAATTATAACCTCTCTACAGTTATAACCTCTCTACAGTTATAACCTCCCTACAGTTATAACCTTTTTACAGTTATAACCTCTTTATAGTTATAACCTCCCTACAGTTATAACCTCTCTACAGTTATACTCTCAGTACAGTTAAAACCTCAGTACAGTTATAACCTCTCTACAGTTATAGCCTCTCTAGTTATACTCTCAGTACAGTTATAACCTCAGTACAGTTATAACCTCTCTACAGTTATAACCTCAGTACAGTTATAACTTCAGTGCAGTTATAACCTCTCTACAGTTATAACCTCAGTACAGTTATAACCTCAGTACAGTTATAACTTCAGTGCAGTTATAACCTCTCTACAGTTATACTCTCAGTACACTTATAACCTCAGTACAGTTATAACCTCAGTACAGTTATAACCTCTCTACAGTTATAACCTCAGTACAGTTATAACTTCAGTGCAGTTATAACCTCTCTACAGTTATCACCTCAGTACAGTTATAACCTCAGTACAGTTATAACCTCAGTACAGTTATAACCTCTCTACAGTTATACCCTCAGTACAGTTATAACCTCTGTACAGTTATAACTTCAGTGCAGTTATAACCTCCCTACAGTTATAACCTCTCTACAGTTATAACCTCACTACAGTTATAACCTCTCTACAGTTATACCCTCAGTACAGTTATAACCTCTGTACAGTTATAACTTCATTGCAGTAATAACATCCCTACAGTTAAAACCTCTCTACAGTTATAACCTCTCTACAGTTATAACCTCCCTACAGTTATAACCTCAGTACAGTTATAACCTCTCTACAGTTATAACCTCAGTGCAGTTATAACCTCAGTAGTTATAACCTTTTTACAGTTATAACCTCTTTATAGTTATAACCTCCCTACAGTTATAACCTCTGTACAGTTATAACCTTTTTACAGTTATAACCTCTTTATAGTTATAACCTCCCTACAGTTATAACCTCTGTACAGTTATAACCT
>JAMWET010002248.1:85000-100000 GCA_024036415.1 Prochilodus magdalenae | reverse complement strand
CTGCACTGTGCAGCAGCAGATGAGCTATCGTCTCTGACTGTCCATCTACAAGGTGGAGCAGCAAGGTAGGAGTGTCTAATAGAGTGGACAGTGAGTGGACACAGTGTCTCAACACTCCAGCAGCACTGCTGTGTCTGATCCACTCACACCAGCACCACACACACTAACACACCACCAGCACGTCAGTGAATGATCCACCACCCACATCATTTACTATGAAGCGTTCAGACTAATATGGGCTCTGGAACAATGGAACCGGATCAGACCAAACAATAACAGAGCTCCTTGGCTGTAGTTCAGCTCGTCGTGTTCGGGGAAAGGGGACGCTTTGATCCCAAGACCTCCCACAGGGAAGTGTGAAGGTGGGAGCTGATATGGATCTGGCTCTCTGGAAGCACTGGAACATTGCATGCCATCAGAGGAAACATGAACGACGCGATGTAGCAGGGTGTGAATCTGAGGTTCCTGACTGGCGCCCTAGTGTTGTCCTATCAGGAGATGGCGATGAGCCGGGAGTCCACGCGATGGGCCTCAGTGTGCCTTGCTCTTTCTGTCCGGGTGGGATCCTCCAAGGGAGCTGAGCTGTGCTGGTCTTGATGGTCTGATGGTAGTATAGGACGGAGCATGGAGTACTGAACTAAACTGGGGCCTAACACTCCAGGACACACACAGAACTCAAGGAGGCGCAGGTGCATGGCGTAGTCAACCTCCTGACCTGAAGCCCACTGCATCGCTATGGAGGGTTCTATCGTGAGTTCCTCAGATGGTTTTCATAACGTTGGAGGAACTGGAGATGGTTTACTGAGAGGAATGAGGCAACATGAAACCACAGTGCTGCAAAAAGCTGATTACGTCTGACTGTGGATGTGTCAAGTCTGCCAACAGCGTGTGGAAAGTACGTTTGGTTACGGTTATGAACCCGTACTCTCTGTCTAAAGTCTCACAGTCTGAGCAGCACGGCGTCTTCATCTTTGGGTAATGAGGAAACTTTCCAAACTGACCAGATCAGCCAACAAACACCAACGTATAACAGCGTGTACAAAATACACTCCTTCACCTGCCGAGAGCAGCTCACGCCCAGACTGCACAGTCCGTCTACCGAAGATCTATAAAAACAGCTCACGCCCAGACTGCACAGTCCATCTACCGAAGATCTATAAGAACAGCTCACGCCCAGACTGCACAGTCCATCTACCGAAGATCTACAAGAACAGCTCACGCCCAGACTGCACAGTCCGTCTACCGAAGATCTACAAGAACAGCTCACGCCCAGACTGCACAGTCCATCTACCGAAGATCTATAAGAAACAAATCTCCCCCCACGGCCCCCCACCCCAGGGGGGGGAACTGCACAGTCCGTCTACCGAAGATCTACAAGAACAGCTCACGCCCAGACTGCACAGTCCATCTACCGAAGATCTACAAGAACAGCTCACGCCCAGACTGCACAGTCCGTCTACCGAAGATCTACAAGAACAGCTCACGCCAGATGCCACAGTCCGTCTTTCTACCGAAAGATCTACCAAGAAACAGCCTCACAACCCAGACTGCACAGTACCGTCTACCGAAAATATACAAGAGCAGTCTCACGTCCAGACTGAATACATGGTCCGTCTACCGAAGATCTATAAGAAACCAGCTCAAGCCCAGACTTGCACAGCCATCTTACCGACCGGCTAGCTACAAGAAACAGCTCACGTCCCAGACTGCACCAGTCCGGTCTAACGACAGATCTACAAGGACAGCTACAGCTAAAGCTGCACAAGTCCGTCTTACCGCAAGATATACAGGAACAGCACATCTAGAGTTGCACAGTCTACACGAAAAAAATCTATAAGAAACAGCTCAACGCCAAAGATGCACAGTCCGTCTACCGAAGATCTACAAGAACAGCTCACGCCCAGACTGCACAGTCCGTCTACCGAAGATCTACAAGAACAGCTCACATCTAAAGCTGCACAGTCCGTCTACCGCAGATATACAGGAACAGTTCACATCTAGAGTTGCACAGTCCGTCTACCGAAAATCTATAAGAACAGCTCACGCCAAGACTGCACAGTCCGTCTACCGAAAATCTACAAGAACAGCTCACGTCCAGACTGCACAGTCCGTCTACCAAAGATCTACAAGAACAGCTCACATCTAAAGCTGCACAGTCCGTCTACCGCAGATATACAGGAACAGTTCACATCTAGAGTTGCACAGTCCGTCTACCGAAAATCTATAAGAACAGCTCACGCCAAGACTGCACAGTCCGTCTACTGAAAATCTATAAGAACAGCTCACGCCAAGACTGCACAGTCCGTCTACCGAAGCTTTACAAGAACAGCTCACGTCTAGGCCGCACAGTCTGTCTACTAAAGATCTATAGGAATGTGGTTTTGTGGTTTTTGACATGCACCAGAAGCGTCCTTGTGGACACGCTCCGTGTTGTATTTTACAGGTGTGGCTAGTTTTCCCGTTTTTGAGGTGTTGACTCTGCTTGTATCTAGGTAACCTTTTCCACATTGACTTCGGACACATCCTCGGAAACTACAAGAGCTTTCTGGGCATAAGCAAGGAACGAGTGCCCTTCGTGCTGACCCCTGACTTCCTCTATGTGATGGGGACGACAGGAAAGAAGAGCAGCCCGAATTTCCTCAAGTTCCAGGTGCAGAGCCGGCCTGTACTAGCCATGAGGTGACAGTAGATCCCGTCTTCTGTTCTGGGTAGATCTGTATGTAATATCTCTTCTCTTGAATGCAGGACGTGTGCGTGAAGGCTTACCTGGCTCTGCGCCACCACACCAACCTGCTGATCATCTTGTTCTCCATGATGCTGATGACCGGCATGCCCCAGCTGACCAGCAAGGAGGACATCGAGTACATTCGAGAGGCCCTGACTGTGGGATGCACGGAGGATGACGCTCAGAAACACTTCCTGGAACAGATTGAGATTTGTCGGGACAAAGGTTGGACGGTGCAGTTCAACTGGTTCCTGCACCTGGTGCTCGGCATCAAGCAAGGTGTAGAGAAGCGGTCCGCCTGAGTCGGGCGTGGCAGAAAGACACCCTGTACCACCCAAGTCTGATTTTACGAGTATTTTAGCAGCTAATTTTAATTTTTAAACTGTCAGGGTTTGGGGTGGGCCTCATGATGCGCCACAGGGTCACAAATAGGATGTTCAAGTCCAACTCCAGTCCTAAGGTTTGAGTCCAAGTCGAGTCTCGAGTCTCAGGACCCAGGGACTTCAGACTCCAATCAGACTCCAATCAAAGTCTCAAAACTCTGGGGTGGGAATCTGAGTCACCCAAGTCAAGTCTCGAGGCGCTGGAGTTTGGTTCAGAGTCGAACCTCTAATTATCAGGTTTACAGTCTGAGCCAAGTCTCATGCGGGTTTTAGTCTAACTTGAGTATCTGGAATTTAAATACAGGTCTAGCCTCGAGTCTTAGAGGTCAGAGTCAGAGTTGAGTCCTGATTTTCTAGGATTCAAGTTCCAGCCAGGTCTCAAAGAATCTGGGGTTTGAGTCCAAGTCAGGTCTAAACCCCAGAGACTTCACATTGGAAGCGAATTCAAACCCCAGAGACCCCCGCCAGTCTTGAGTCATGGGTGTTGGTTCTGAATCAGTAGGGTTCTCTAGTCACTAGGGTTTGAGTTGAGCCATGACTGGAGTTTGAGTCTTGAGTATCTGAGTCTGAGTCTTGAGTATTTGGAGTCTGAGTCTTGAGTATTTGGAGTCTGAGTCTTGAGTATCTGAGTCTGAGTCTTGAGTATCTGAGTCTGAGTCTTGAGTATTTGGAGTCTAATTCTGAGTCTTGAGTATTTGGAGTCTGAGTCTTGAGTATCTGAGTCTGAGTCTTGAGTATCTGGAGTCTGAGTCTTGAGTATTTGGAGTCTGAGTCTTGAGTATCTGGAGTTTTTAGTAGAGAATTTTAGCTCCGTTTGGTTTTTATAAAGTAGGTCCTTCTAAAATCCTTTCGGCCCGGCTTTAAATACCCAGCCTGCCTTCACAGCCACCAGAGTAGAGATCTGCCCCACACTCCGGCCCCACACTCCGGCCCCACACTCCGGCCCCACACTCCTGCCCCACACTCCTGCCCCACACTCCGGCCCCACTCCCAACAAACCCCAGCAACATGTGACCCACTCCTGCCCACAGTGAGGGGTTCCTGCTCCCACCCGCGTCCTCTAGGAAGGTAAATGATCAGGACCCTCTGTTCACCAATAGGAGCTCTTTCTTCAGAGCACCGCCCACACGGCTGACCGTCCACAGGCCCCTCCTTTCTGTAGCACGGTAGGGCCGTCCCTGTGTTGATCATGTGATCGACTGCCTCAGTTAGAGTTAGTTACTGTATTATTGATTGTTTCCCCGTATTTATTATTGATTATGTTTCCCTGTATTGATTATTGATTGTGTCCCTTTATTGATTATTGATTATGTTTCCCTGTATTGATTATTGATTATGTTTCCCCGTATAGATTATTGATTATTTCCCTGTATTGATTATTGATTGTGTCCCCGTATATTAGGCCTGCTAATTATTGTTTTATACAGACTATTTATTAATTTGCGGTTTGATGTGTTTGTGTCGTCCTGTTCCCGCGAGCTCCGTATCGGTTAACCGCCCGCTCTGTAGCACATGACCTTGACATTTGGTCCTGTGCTGCTGGATGCTGTGGTGGGACCTGCTGAGGACACAGGACACAGGCCTAATCCAAAGTACATGGGAGCCAGCCGTGAACCAATCAACGTGTGGTCAGAACAACACACAGGAAGACCACAGCATGTCTTCAATATATCATCTCTGCCCAATATTAATAATAATATTAATAATAATAATAATAATAAAAGTCACGATTTTTTTAGGTTTTCTGTTATGTAGTTTGAGTCCGGCTGCTGTCCTGTACATTTTGTAAAAATTCATGACATGAAAATTAATTTCCATTTCAATTACCATTCCCATTACATTTCATTCCCAATTTCATTTCCAATTTTCATAAAATTTTAGTTTTCAGTTTTAATTTTCTTTCCAATTTTCTTTCTGATTTCATTTCCAATTATCATAAAAATTCAATTCCAATTTAATTTCCAGTAAACCTGATTCAACCCCAACCTCTTCACAGGACCTCACACAGAGGGTGCGGAGGGTTTCTGTCCCCTCGTGTGAAGTTACCTGCTCTGGAGACTGTCTGGTGTTTTGTAGGAACCCCAGTGACTGATGATTGAAACGAGTGTGCTCGGATACACAGGCCTGGAGTTCTGCTGTACTGTATTCCTGATGATGTTATATGGACCTAATCAGGCTAATCAGTCATCCACCAGCACATTGTCAGCGGTTGGTGTTGATGAGGACCGGCGTGTGTGTGGTACGGGGTGTTGGTCGTGGTGAGACTGTATGTGTCTGTATGTACCTGCAGTGATTCCCAGCGTCCTGTTGATGACTCCGAGCCGGCGGGACACTCGGCCTGTGCTTGTGTTAAAGTCATCATCCAGAGGAAGGAAGTGTGGTAACTGTGGAGCAGTCCTGTTTGAGCTGGACCAAATAATAAATAAACAAACAAATAAATAAATAAAGACAAAATGAATACTGGCATTCCTGTTTCGCTCCATACCGGCTCATGGATGTAAACACAGGCTCTTAACCTCTTATAGAGGTCACTACACTTTAAAAACACTGAACATTATTTCACATAGCACATTTAATCATTATAAGACTAACAATAATAACCAAATATAATAATAACCATTAATAACAATAATAAACAGTAATAATAATAATAATTATTATTATAGCGGATTAAATTGTTGAAAAAATGGAAAGGGTAAAAAAATAAATACATCAAATAATTAAAAAGATCAAAACAACTTTAAAGAGACTAAGACGTTAATAGAAACAGAAAGGTACAGACTGTAATCCGAAATGTTCAATCCTAAATATACTCAGAAACGCTGTTATTAATGTATATACAGTTAGGTTATATGTGTAGGTTAGACATTTAGATCATATATTTATGTTGTGTATTCAGATTATATATTTTGATTATATAGTAATGTTGCATATTTAGGTTATATATTTAGATTATATATTTAGATGATATATTTAGATTATATATTATTGCTGCATATTTAGATTATATATTTTAAATATACGTTGTATATTTAGATAATATATTTAAGTTGTATATTTTGATTTTGTATTTGGATTATATATTAATATTGTATATTCAGATTATATATTGTGTGTGTATATAGATTAGATATTTAGGTTACATATTGTGTGTATATATAGATTATATAATTACGTTAGATATTTAGTGTATATATAGATTAGATATTTAGGTTATATATTGTGTGTATATATAGATTAGATATTTAGGTTATATATTGAGTGTATATATAGATTATATATTTAGTGTATATATAGATTATATATTTAGGATATATATTCTGTGTATATTTAGGTTATATATATAATTTAGATTATATATTGAGTGTATATTTAAGTTATATATATATATTTAGATTATATATATTGTGTGTGTATATATATATTAGATATTTAGGTTATATATAGATTATAAATTTAGATTATATATTTTGTGTGTATATATAGATTATATATTTAGGGTAAATATTTTGTGTGTATATATAGATTAGATATTTAGGGTATATATAGATTATATATTTAGGGTATATATAAATTAGATTATTATATTTAGGGTATATATACTGTGTATTAGATTTAGTGTTATATATAGATTATATATTTAGGGTATATACTGTGTATATTTAGGTTATATATATATATTTAGGTTATATATTGAGTGTATATAGGTTTACATACTGTACTGTAACACCGCTCCTACTAAGTGAACTACTACCTTGGCGGGCTTCCTGGTGATCTCCGCTCCTGATTGGCTGCTGTCCGAGGATGCTGCGGTCACGTGAGCAGCGCTGCTGCCTCAGAGACGTTACGCTGGGCTCGAGCGCAGGTTCTCGCTGTATGGGGAACTGAAGTAGAGGTTCTCGGGCTCTCCAGCAGAACTTCTCCAGCGTTACTGAGAAGATGAGTATAGAGATCCCCGCCGGGCTGGAGGAGCTGCTGATCCGGTTCACAGTGGAGGTGCTGCGGAACCAGCCCAGAGACCTGCCGGGGTTCGCTCTGCAGTACTTCCAGCGGCTGAACCAGAACCGAAGCGGCGCCGACGGCTCCTCCGGCTCTCCGGCGGCTCAGGCTGATGTTCGGCAGGGCACAGTGGTCAGTTTCGCCGAGCCCGACTCGGAGCTGAACGGACAGGAGGAGGAGTTCGAGCTGCTCGGTGGGTTTAGGAGACACGGAAGCTGAGGTCCGAATTCGGGCGTTCCGCCTTTGGTTGCGCACCAGTGACGTTCTGATAACTTTGCCGTTCCACCTTAAATACCGCATCAGCGGCACTGTGGAGGTGGACTGTGAGGCGCCAGAATGAGGCTGCTGCACCATTTAAGGTGGAACGGTAAATTCGAGGCAGGGCTGGAGAATAATTCTGTCTAGCAGCTAGTTTAGCTAACCAGTGAGCCCGAACTTCACGGACCACGGTTTAACCGACTCTTATTGATTGTTATTAATTGTTTTATTGACTTTTATTGATTATTTGTTTGTTATTTTGATTCTAGAGCGGAACTCCATCAGACTTACCCGAAGGGGTTCAGGTACGACCTTTAAATTCTACATGTCTGGGGAGATTTAGGCTAAGCTAAGCTAAACCAGTGTGGAGAAAGCGTTCCCGCCTCGGGGTTCCGGTGATCTGGATTACTTTACCTCAGGATCGAGGCTAGTTGGTCTAAAGTTTTCTATGGGATTCGGTGACTCGCAGCCAAGCGACTCCTTTAAACCAGAGCGACTCAGAGGAACCGATTCTTAAGCTCAAACGATTCAGAGAGTTTTTGTGCTCAGTAAGTAAACTAAACCGACCGCACGGTGCTGAACACTCCTGTGTCGAACCGAATCACCTGTTAGTGCACTCTTTAACCATATGGTTCCTGGTTCTGATTGGTACAGGGACCGACTCCGTTTAGAACCGTGAGGGCTTAAATGGTTCTTTGGACTGATGGGAAATGTGTTGTGCACATGGTTCTGGGTGTAGCACCAAAACGGTTGATGTGTTTGGTGCTGTGTAGATCCGATACAGCACAGTCTACATCAGTCTGAGGAACCATTTCACCATGCAAAGAACCTTAAAAATGATATGGTTCTGTGTAGAACGTGTGGTTCTAAATAGAACCATTCACTTTGCTAAAGAACCATTGGAGAAGAGTGGTAGAACCAATAAGAGGACAGCGCACTCTCATGCATAAACACGGAGACAGGAAGTAGGGACAGAGCCGCTGTGAGGAGGTCCCACGAGCCCCGGATCACATACATCCCAACAACATCCGCTCAGGCATGCTCCCAAAGCGCTAACGGCTAACCCCAGCAAATAACCGAAACGGGTCGGCCCATTCCTCACCTCCGGTTCTCTCTGAAGGATGGACAGTCCCCACTGTCCTCCCGGTGTCCCCTTCGCCTTTTCTTTCCGGAGCTCCACACCACCAGCTTCACCCGCAGCTTCTCAGTAGGCGTGATTGACAGTTTGTTGACCCGCCCCTAAATGAGTCCCGTGTGTAACCCGGTGTGTCTGTGTGTGCTCAGTATCCGCAGAAGCGTACAACCCTGACGATGAAGACGAGGAGCACAGAGAGCCCAGGGTAAGAGCTGAACGCGGACGCTGTGTTCAGGTGTCTCGCCGAGTGTGCGACTCTTACACCTCTGTTTTCTTCTCCTGTGGTTCCGCAGATCATCCATCCCAAAACAGATGAGCAGAGGCTCCGCCTACAGGAGGCCTGCAAACACATCCTGCTCTTCAAGAACCTGGACACAGTGAGTGACAGGAGGACGTCCTCCTATCAGACGTTCCTCACAGATCTCTCCAGAACTAACACAGACTCACGTTATTAGAACCCCAGCTGCAGATCCAGCTAGTCTTCTGATCGAGCGGTTCTGGAGGAACCCTGCCCTGCACATTCTAGTGGGTTCCCTGCTTTAGCCCCCCCTGCAGCCGTCTGGTTACCTTCACCACCACTATGAACTAGACTTTATCTAGAACCGGCCTTTCACACCATATGACTCTGTTTACATCTGATCTGTCTAATTATGTCTAAATCGGACACACTGGTGGAACTCGCCTTCACCTACCAGTAATTATAAAAATCGGAGCCGGAAATCCATCCTGCTTAAATGTTCGGGAAAGAACCGGAATGCTGGAATCGGACTACTCAGGTTTAGCCTGAGCTCGTTGTATCTGTACCACGTTCCAGAGTCGGACCCGAATGTGAGAGCTGGGTTAGGGTCAGGGTGTAGCCGTCACTGTCACATAAACGAAGACCAGTGATGTGACTTCGGGATGCCAACTAAAAGCCTGGCATGCCAATCGTTTGGAGCCTCCCGCCTAGTGTGACGTCCCCTACGTAGAGGGATGGAGCTGCTACAGATGTCAGGAGGAACCACGAGCCCCGGATCACATACATCCCAACCGCATCCGCTCAGACATGCTCCCAAAGCGCTAACGGCTAACCCCAGCAGATACCACAGCAGCCGGCGGTAGGAGTTTAAACCGTACCTGTGAAACTGAGACGGGTCCTCCACGTTCGGCACCGCGGGTTCTCTTTGAAGGATGGACAGTCCGTACCGTCCTCTCACACCAGCCTCACACACAGCTCCTCTGTAGGCGTGATTGGCAGTTTGTTGACCCGCCTCCTCAGTGACTTATAAACTCGGACACGTCCCTACGGCGCTGTGACCGTCTGATGGGACATGGTGACCATCGCCATAGACACATACTGTGTGGTGTGTAACTGGCATTTAGACTGGCATGCCTGGTATGTCCTCTCACAAAGCTCCTCTGAGGGCATCTCTGTAGCGAGGTTCTTTAGGGGAACCGTAACTGGTGTAGGAACCCTGTGTAGAGAGAGTGATGTGGTCAGGGGTTGAGCATGCTCTCGCTGTCCTGTAGTAACTGCCGTCTCTCTGCTTCTCCTTGGTGGTTTGACAGGAGCAGATGTTCCAGGTGCTGGATGCCATGTTTGAGAGACGCGTGGAGGTGGGCGAGCACATCATCGAGCAGGACGACGACGGAGATAACTTCTACGTCATTGAGAGGTTAGAGTTAGACCTGTTCTCCTGCACTCAAACACTCGGGTTCTCTTCACCGAGACCGTAGAGGCCTTGAACCTTCCAACAGACGGTTCCTTAAAGAACCAGGGACCGCTTTAAAGGAGCATCCTCATGTAGTCTTCAATCAATCAATTAGTCAATCAATCAATCAATCAATTAGTCAATCACAATCTCAAAGCAGCAAAGGAAAAGAAAACACAGAGTCCGTGAACAGACGAGGGAAGGGTCCGGGTCCAGGCCCGCTGTGAACAAGCCAGAAGCAACAGTGGCAAAGAGAACCTCCCTTAGAGTAAAGGAGAACCCTCGAGAGGAACCAGGCTCGAGGGGGGAACCCATCCTCCGCAGACACTCCTCCATCAGAGAACTGGCCAGCTGGTCCAGGTTTGGTGCATGCCTTCCCTGGAGGAGAGTTCCCTGTAGACTGGGATTGACTGCTGGTAGACGTCCACCGCATCCTGTCTGTCGGCGTCAGAGAGTGAACCAGGGTTACACAAACGTTCTGACGAGACCGAACTTCCTAAATACTGCTCTAACCCAAACCACGGCAGTGGCCTAGCGGCGCTTCAGCGTCCGTGTCTGCGTGTGAGCCGCTCTGCTGAGAGGAGCGCCTGAGCGGAAGTTTAATCCGTATGATAGAAAACGTGAAGTGAAGTGAAAGGAAACGAAACGGAACAAATGAACGTGATTTAAACCGCACCTGTGATCATTCCTCACACCGTTAACAGGATCAAAGGATCCTACACCTGGAACAGGCTCAAACTAACACAAACCATGTTCCCAAAATGTTTCAGCTTTGAAACATAAACTGTTGTTCAGTTTAAACATAAACTCACCACACTAAACTGGAGTCAAGTGGGTTTAAGGTGGTAGTACCTTCAGGCTCCTGCAGGTGGCGCTGCACGAGGATGATGGAGCTATAAACCCCTGTGGGGTGTGAGTGACAGGATCCATAGATTGGGAAGAGGTGCTACAGTGCAGGGAGTGTCTCGTTCCATGCACTGTAGCCAGGGACTGTATGTGGGCGTGGCCAAAGACCATAGTGTGAGGAAGTAGCTGAATCTGCAGGTGTGTGGAAGCGTACGGTCATACGGGTCTACCAGCAGTGGATACAATCCCAGCCTACAGGGAATTCTCCTCGGAACTGTGCCAGGGAAGGGGTCGACCACATCTGGACCACCTGACCAGTTCTCTGATGTGAGAGTGTCTGAACACTGATGTGGCTCCATCCAGAACCTTGTCCAGTGCATGTGGGCGTGGCCAAAGACCATAGTGTGAAGGAAGTAGCTGAATCTGCAGGATTCTGACACAGAAGAACAGGACCAGGGTACAGTTCTAAGTCCAGCTCCTGTCATAGTGGGGAGAATTAGTGGGAGGGGCTATTAGCACAGAGGGGGGTGTTGGTGGGGTGTAGGGGCGTTAGTGAATAACCTGAACATCTATGGAAGCTCCATTAACACTAAACACATTGAGGAGGACACGATTAGATCAACACGACCAACACCCAACACCACTGTCCCTGTTCCAGCAGCACGGCTGGATAATCAGAGAGGCCAGGTGCTGGACTGACCCGCACCGAGTCCAGAACCGTCTCAGCCTGTAGTACAGCAGTGAAGGCCCAGATGGGTTCCACAGCTGGAGATTTGTGAACAGAGGAACTGTAGAAGACTGGATCAGTGGTTCTGTTGGAGTGGAGGGGTGGACCGGATCCTAACTTCCTAATAGGGCTGCAACAAGCTAGTCTGATATAATCCGATAACCTATCCACGAGCGACTGATCAGACTGTGAAAACACAGTCGTGTGGTCTTCCTGCTTGCTCGGTTCTGGAACCTCATGGTGAACAAGCCTCTCGGGCAGAACAGACTCAGCTGACTGCTGCCACCTTCTGGTTCCATCCCGACACAGCCTGCGCTCGTCTGAACCTCCCGGCTGTTAATGACTTCAGGACAGCAGCGCTCCCTCTCAGTCGGAGTTCCCAGGTGAAACTCCCAGAACCAGTAAGAGCGGGTGAGATTATGGTTAGGCCAGTGTGAACAGGCGGACTAGACAGGTGGGCTGAGACCACCTGAGCACTTCCAAAGCACCGCCGGTGAAGTTCTGTTGCAGTGTGAACTTACAGAGCGTCACCTGAACCACCGCCCCCTCTCTGGAGGCCTTTACAGGGGGTTCACCCTGTTCTGGGTCAGAACCAGAGTAATACCTCACCATACAATATCACAGGGTATAAATCAGACCAGACAGAACCGAGAGCACGGCTGGGTCCAGAAGGTTCTGTGGCCGTTATCACAGTCACATCCTGAACTCTGCCCGACCCGTCGTGACCTTCCCTAGTAATGTGTGTAATGTGAAATGTGTTGGTCTGAGGGCCAGAGATCCAGAACTGACCGACCACAGACACACGGTGATGCCCAGGAGAGCCCCGGACCTCGCTGTGCTTATGATGATCCTGTTCTGATCCACAGGGGGACGTTCAGCATCTATATGAAAGTGGATGGCCTGGAGAGACTAGTGGGGACGTACAACAGCCGCGGCAGTTTCGGAGAGCTGGCCCTGATGTACAACACGAAGAGGGCCGCGACCATCATCGCTACCTCGGCCGGAGCCGTGTGGTGCCTGGTTAGTGGACCTTCAGACCCTCCGAGACGTTAGAGAGCTGGACTGTGTTCAGACTGCAGGCAAATCGGATAGGCTTCTCAGATCAGATATCAGTCAGTGATCAGATCGGATTTGTGTGCCCAGACTATCTGAGTGGGGTCCTGTAGTTACGATGTAGGTCTCAGTGACTACATGGCCACGTGGGTGGTGCGAGAGGAGCGGCGCCCTCCGTACAGTCACTCTAGGACACGGTTCAGAACTCTGGGCACTTCTTGAATCCCAAACAGTTTAGTGACTCCGGATTTTCCGTCCTGGTTGTCTGTCTGTGATGTAATTGAAGCGAAAGACGTTCTGAAATGTGATTCGCCCGGAGCATCCAGACCGAGACGCATCCGTAAGCATCCCATTGGATTCGCATTTTAAGCCTTACTGTGGTTTGGATCCGATTAGCTAAACCACGTTCCCGACTTTCCGTCTAAATCAGGATATTCCAAAATCGGATTAGGGCTGGCAGTCTGAGCGCGTCCAGCCGGATTATGAGATGGATCGGCGGATCAGAGTCGGGGAGCCCCTGCATTGATGTGTCGTGTTCTTCTGATTTAGGACAGGATGACTTTCCGCCGGATCATCGTCCGGAACAACGCCAAGAAGAGGAAGCTGTACGAGGCCTTCATCGAGTCTGTCCCCCTGCTGGAATCCCTCAAAGTAGGCTGCTGCGTCTCTGTGATGCTGAACTGGTCCTCCCGAGCCGCTGGAGGAAGCTCACAGTCATGGTTCTGCTTTCTGTGTCCCTCAGGCGGCGGAGAGGATGAAGGTGGTGGATGTGCTGTGCTGCCAGGTGTGCAGTGATGGTGAGAGGATCATAGCCCAGGTGACTCGTGTTTTACCTGTCTCTTTGTTGTTTCGTGTATAAGTATTTTACACTCTGCCTAAATCAGTTCACTGAAGACCTGTATCTTCACTAGCGGGCGTTTAGCAGCTCCTCGGTAACCATAGAAACACTCAACAACACACCTGGTGGAACACCTCACGGCTAATCAGGTTACCAGGTAACAGGTCAGTAAGATGACTGGGTATAAAGCCCCTCCCAGAGAGGCGGAGTCTATCAGAAGAAATGATGGGGCGGGGTCACCACCAAAGCAGTGTAAGAAGAACGTTCCTCAACGGAACACAGTAAAGAACCTGGAGAGGATCGTCACCTACACCACATATCATTAACAGATCCAGAGAACCCGGAGAACCTCAGTACTCAGAACCAGTACTACATGGTGGTGATCTTTAGACCCTAAGGCGACACCGTATTAAACCAGACCCGGTTCTGTAGTGGAACCACTGCATGGGATCAGGAACACTTCCCAACACCATCGTCTGTGAATACAGCTCATCACTCCTCCACACACTAGTTAGACTCCACCATGCAGAGAGGAACCCAGATATAACCAGATCCAGAACCACCACCAGCGCCTTCTACGGACCCCAGCTCGTTTAAGGTGGGCTGAGGAGAAGGGGGAAAGTCTCCTGTGGAATCTCAGTCTGGAATTCTTTTAGGAAATCGTGGATCCTGTGGGATAAAGAGGAGAGGGCCCATCCTGCTGTTATCAGCACACGGTTCTAAAGCCAGGACCCGTGATGGTGTGTGTGTGTGGGGGGTGGGGGGATCATTAGTCCACACGAACCCTGGTGACCCGCACATCTGTGAAGCTCCGTTAATGCTGAGCGGTACATACGGCTGCTGCATCCAGACCCGTCTTTTCCAGGGCGGGAACTTCACTGAGGGTCAGGTTTGGTGATGGGTCGGGCGGTGCCTGCGCCGTGATATAGACGTTAAATGATTGGCGCATGTTTCTGTGTCCTAAAACCGTATAACGGGGTTATAAACAAACATCTGCCCCCACCACCCTGTAGGGTTACTCACTGCTGCTCCCTGAAGGCGATCTAGTACCAGTTAGAACCCGTGTTGTGTTTTTACCATGTGACCATCAGTTCATCCTCACAAGGCGCAGTGCTGCTCAGGGACGTCCTGCTGATCTGTCTCTGTGTTGGTTCTCCTAGGGGGACAGCGCTGACTGCTTCTACATCGTTGAATCAGGAGGAGTGAGGATACTGATGAGTAAGAATGGGGTACGTATCTAAGGCACAGCTACAGTCGGAGAACTCCAGCTGCTCCGGTTCCCTGTATGACGCACCTCTGCTGTCCTACTGTTAGCGGTAGTTAGCGGGATGACTCTGCGACCCAG
>JAMWET010002248.1:62500-82500 GCA_024036415.1 Prochilodus magdalenae | reverse complement strand
GAGTGTTTGGGTGTGTGTGTGTGGTGTGTAGTGTGTAGTGTGTGGGTCTCTGCTGACTCTGGTTCTCTCCCTGACCCAGTGATGGACGTGGATGAGGCTGTATGAGTGTGAGTGTGTATGAGTGTGTGTGTGTGAGTGTATGTGTATGAGTGTAAGTGTTTGGGTGTGTGTGTGGTGTGTAGTGTGTAGTGTGTGGGTCTCTGCTGACTCTGGTTCTCTCCCTGACCCAGTGATGGACGTGGATGAGGCTGTATGAGTGTGAGTGTGTGTGTGTATGAGTGTGAGTGTTTGGGTGTGTGTGTGTGGTGTGTGTTTGGTGTGTGTGTGTGGTGTGTAGTGTGTAGTGTGTGGGTCTCTGCTGACTCTATGGTTCTCTCCCTGACCCAGTGATGGACGTGGATGAGGCTGTATGAGTGTGAGTGTGTGTGAGTGTTTGGGTGTGTGTGGTGTATGAGTGTGAGTGTTTGGGTGTGAGTGTTTGGGTGTGTGTGTGTGGTGTGTAGTGTGTAGTGTGTGGGTCTCTGCTGACTCTATGGTTCTCTCCCTGACCCAGTGATGGACGTGGATGAGTCTGTATGAGTGTGAGTGTGTGTGTGTAGTGTGTGTGTGGTGTGTAGTGTGAGTGTGTATGAGTGTGTGTGTGTGGTGTGTGGTGTGTGTGTGTGGGTCTGTGCTGACTCTGGTTCTCTCCCTGACCCAGTGATGGACGTGGATGAGGCTGTATGAGTGTGTAAGTGTGTGTGGTGTGTAGTGTGTGTGTGTGTGTGTGGTATGTGTGTGGTGTGTAGTGTGTGGGTCTCTGCTGACTCTGTGGTTCTCTCCCTGACCCAGTGATGGACGTGGATGAGGCTGTATGAGTGTGTGTGAGTGTGTATGAGTGTATGTGTATGGGTGTGTGTGTGTGGTGTGTAGTGTGTAGTGTGTGGGTCTCTGCTGACTCTGGTTCTCTCCCTGACCCAGTGATGGACGTGGATGAGGCTGTATGAGTGTGTGTGTGTGTGAGTGTGTGTGAGTGTGTATGAGTGTGAGTGTTTGGGTGTGTGTGTGTGTGTGTGGTGTGTGGGTCTCTGCTGACTCTCTGGTTCTCTCCCTGACCCAGTGATGGACGTGGATGAGGCTGTATGAGTGTGAGTGTTTGGTGTGTGTTTATGTGTGTGTGTGTATGAGTGTGAGTGTTTGGGTGTGTGTGTGTGTGTGTGTGTGTGGTATGTGTGTGGTGTGTAGTGTGTGGGTCTCTGCTGACTCTGGTTCTCTCCCTGACCCAGTGATGGACGTGAAGGCGTTCGAGAGGCTGCTGGGTCCCTGTAAAGACATCATGAAGAGGAATATCTCCAGCTACGAGGAGCAGCTGGCCCGCCTGTTCGAGAGGGACACACACCTACACACAGAGGCCGCTGACGTTCCGCCGAGCGCCGCGGAGATCCTGCACTAACACCGCAGGGTTCCAGCGTGAGGGTTCATCAGGGCCTTGCCGCACGTCTGGTTTTGACCTGGAGTATTTAGGGATCGGGGGTTTAGTACTTATAGAGTACAGTCCGTGTTCAGGTTCCGGTGGGAGTCCTGTTATGTTTATATGGTGGACCATAAAGACCCAGATGACCTCATGATGTCCTCGCCTGTTCTGCCCTTCCCAGCTGCACTGCTGTACTTTTGTTCAACCAACCGCAGAGTTTCCATCAAACGTTCACAGAAGTAATGCACGTGTATCGGATTTCAGCAGAGCCGAAGGGTTGGGCGGTGTCTCCACCCACTGCAGGTGTGTGGAGGAGCTGTAGGTGATCCCGCGGCTGTGATTAGGAGCCGTGCTAACTGAGTGAGATGGAGAGGTGGAACCGGGTTCCGGGCGGTTAGGTTCGGAGACCCTGGGCAGGACGAGCAGTGACCACCTAATGAAACCTCCATACCGACTCCACAACATCCACCCACAGACACCCTGGACAGTCCACTGTGCAGAGACATGCTGCGGGTTCGGCCTTCAGAGAGCTGAGCCTCAGGATCGGACTCGGCAGTCGTTCCCACTCATCGGAGAACCTCCAGGAACAGTGTGTAGAGCTTCATGGAATGGGTTTCCAGTGAAATGGGTTTCTAGAGCAGTGGAGGCGTGTTCTCTGGAGTGACCAATCACGCTTCTCCATGCACAGAGCAAGCTCCATAAAGACATGGAGGAGCGAGTCTGGTGTGGAGGAACTGGACTGGCCCGCACAGAGTCCTGACCTCCACCCGATAGAACACCTTTGGGATGGATTAGGGTGGAGACTGAGAGCCAGGCCTTCTCGTCCAACATCAGCGTCTGACCTCACACATGTGCTTCTGGAAGAATGGTCAGAAATTCCCATAACCACATTCCCAACCCTGTGGAAAGAATTCCCAGAAGAGCTGGAGCTGTTGTAGCTGTAAAGGGTGGAGCATCAGATTACACCCTATGGATTAGGAATGGTGGAGTCATATGGGGGGTCTAGGACAGACAGGTGAGGACAGACGAGCGGATACTTTCGGCAATACGGTGTATCTCTGTTTTAAAGGTGCGGTAGTGAAAATGAGGTGTGGGAATGCCGGATTACGGTCTTATAATAAATACACAGGTTTGATCTCACCCCCCCGCCGCCCCGCCGAGGACTCGGACTAAATAAATCCAGACCCAGCAGACGAGCCCTGGAATCCCGGAAGGGACGTTTATTACTCTGAAGAGTTTAAAGGGACGGAGCGTCCAGACTCACACAGCTCACATGTACACACAGGTCGCACAGCTCGTACGACAGAGGCGGGGATTTCTCTTTCAGATCAGACACATTAAAATCAGACCTTGATTAAAACTGATTCAGTCTCTTCACAGATCACCATATGTACATATTCATTTCCTTACGCTCGTGTGAGACGCGTCTCAAACGCTCCAGTTTCATGTTGGCACTGGAACCGCGTGGACTAGCGGTCAGGCGATACCCGACCCGTCATATGCTGGCAGGGCCGCTGTCGTGGCAGCCGTTGGCCAGGTCGTCGCTCGTGGCCATCTGAAGCTGGGCTACGTTGCCGGTCACTGCCACGCGGATCACCTCCAGCCACCTTCGCTTCTGCTCTTCGGACTCGCAGGCGAAGCTGTGAAGGGACTTCGACTGGCACAGGCGGAAACTGGAGGGAGGGTCCATGGGCCGGGGGGCGTCGTCCACACTGTAGCCCAGTAGCGGGATGGTGGACTGGGCTTTGACATCCTGATGAAGACAAACGGAGCGGTACAGTTCAAATGACTGAAAAACAAGGAACAAGTCCAGGGGCCCAACAGGTGAGCTTCATCAGGGGCCACTCAGCAAGCGAGGCCACCTGGTGGCCAAAATAAGAGAAACAGCTAGTGTAAATTGGGGGCTGGACCTTACAGACCCTGGAGTCCTGCAATGATGTATCCAACTCGGTATCCAAGTAGAGGAACCCTGAACTGACACGAGCTCCTCAGAAAAGACCCTCCGGGGGAGCCAGGTGGGTTAACGAGGGCCCGTGGCCGTTATCAGACACAAGGTGGAGTTGGGCTGGGTTAGTTACAGGTGTGAATCAGGCGAGTGTTAGAGCTCGTCTGCCACATTAACGGAGCAGCAGGACAGCAGGACAAGGCAACGTGCAACAGTAAGGACGGACAGACATGCATAAGATGGATGAAGAGAAGCGCGAAGGATGGACAAACAGATGAGCGGATGGATGGATGGATGGATGGATGAAGCACGATGAACGCTGAAGCTGGTGAATAAGAAGCTGATCTGACGCCCAGCCTGGTGGTGTTAGCACTGGTGGTGTTGGCGCTGGTGGTGTTTCTGGTCATTAAAGTATCCTACCTGGAGCTTTAAAGGAGGAGGAGACACTGATAAATATGTTCTATGGTAGAACATTCCCAAAAAGGTTCTCCTTCCTACATCTAGCGCCCCCTAGTTGGAGCTGCTGCTTCAGTGTAACAGTGGGAGGGTCTCTCTCCACAGCCAGTGTGCGGTGTGTGTGTCCTGGGGTGCTGTAGAAACATGGTGGTGGGAGTCTCTGCTGGAAGACGAGCTTGTTCTAAGATATCTAGAACATGATGATGTCTGATAATCCCCAAATTCCAGACGCTGATACTCTAAAAGCTGGGGTTCAGTTATAGGCTCTGGACGCTGGGTAAGCAGGAGGAGGTGAAGCTGCTGAGAGGAGGTGTAGGCGTGGAGACTCACCTGCGGAGCACCGTAAACATACAGCACCACAGCCTCCTTCTGAGGAATCACACACCAGACCCTCTGCCACGGCCGGGCCTTCTCACTGTACAGCAGGAACCCACACACCAGACTGCTGCCCGAGAACTGAGCTGCTTCAATCTGGAACAGAGAGAAACAACACCGACTGCTCAGGGAACCCCACCAGTGTTTCAGAACTCCTGCAGAACCAATCACTTCAGACATGAACAGTCCAATCACAGGGGTGGGGTGCGAAGCACTCGGTTCTAGATTCAGTCAGAGCTGTACACAGTGGTGGTGAAGGTAACCAGACGTCCCCTCTAAAAGCCCCCTCACAGGAAGTTCCTACATGAGGTGGTTCTGAATACGCTGCCTGATGTCTGAGACGCTGTTTATGATAGTGTGGAGAAGATCTCAGCCTTAAACTGTACTCTTATTCATGGTGGAGGGATACATGCTGCAGGGCGCTGTGAGGTCAAATAGTCCCCCAAAGGAACTTAGTACTTCCAGGTTTTCCAGATTTTCATCACCAACATTCCATACACACTCAGAAGACCCGTGTAGGTTCACTGGGGGTTCTAGATAGTCAATGAAGTGTCTATGTGTGTTCTAGACATGGAGAACCCTGGTTCCCATCACCACCACTGTAATGGACATCTGAACCATCTCACACCGAACCCGCTCCGGTCCACCGAGGTCTTTGTGAATTCCTCCTGTAACTGATAGAGCGGTAGCGGTAGAGGAGCAGAGCGAGGACACACCTCCAGGATGCCTCGCCTTTTGGCCTCGGTGCGCTCCTCGCTGGCGGCTCTTCCCGTCAGGATGGAATAACAGTCCTTACAGACCTTATTCATCCGGTTCCCGTCGTACTGCAGAGCAACCTTGTAGTCGGAGCACCTCCAGCACACCACCTGCGGAAAAGCAGAACACAGAGCGCTCAGTCCCCGCACCTGCTCAGGGTAGGAACACGGGGGTGGGGTGAAGATCAACAACCGCGGTGCTCACATAGCCGCACGCTCTGCAGTGGTGTCGTCTCCGGGTCAGAGCGTTGAAGTGCTCCTTGCACTTCATGCACATGGTCACCTCGTTGTCTCTGATCCAGCGGGGGGCTCTTTTGCCCAGCTCCTCCTTCTGCACAGACATCAACGGTGGAGACACTCTTACCAAACACAGACACTCGGTGCTGGGTATACGATAGACGGGTAACCCAAACCACCCCCTCCCCAGAACCAAGCAGAGCAGAAGAACACCAGAGAACTGACTATACACTATACAGCGGGGTTACAATGGTGGTGAGGGGAACCAGGGTTCTCCATGTCTAGAACACACATATAGACACTTCATTGACTATCTAGAACCACGAGTGAAGCTACACGTGTCTTCTGAGTGTGTATGGAATGTTGATGATGAAAACCTGGAAATACTAAGTACTGAGTCATTACTTTTACAGTGGAACATCTTAGAACCCCCAGGACCTGAGGACTGTACGGTCCTGTTCTACTCTTTCTGGGATTAGTTGGTCTGAACTAGACCACAGCTCCACCATCACAGAGCTCTACTGCTCACTCACGCACTGGAGTAGCACTAACCGCGTTACCGTTAGAACATACTCGGCAGAGAACCAGCCCAGCAGAACTGTACCGAGGAACATGGACTGGAGTACCGGAGACAGAGACGCTCCTCAGCTCTGCTGGCCCCACAGACACACAGCTGTACTTACAGACACCTCCTCCTCCACCTCTTTAGACGCAGACTTGAAGGTCTCGTTCTTCTTCTGGAACGTCTGGATGGTCTGCTGGAAAGCCTGGAGACAGACAGAGCGTCACCGGCAGGTCTACACAAACCCAGAGCCGAGAGAACACGAGGGGGTACCTCGCTGCAGGGCGGCGGTTCGGAAGCAGCACTAACGTCGCTAACGTCGCTATGGTCAATCAGGTCACTCAGGTCAATCAGGGTCACTCAAGGTCACTCAGATCGCTCAGGGTCACTAAGGTCACTCAAGGTCACTCAGGTCATTAAGGTCACTCAGATCACTAAGGTCACTCAGGGTCACTAACATCACTTAGGGTCACTAAGGTCATTCAGGGTCACTCACTGATCTCAGTTTTGAGTCGTGACTGAAGGTGTATGTGTATGAACACTGAGATTCGTCCAGGCCTCTCTCAGTGTTCAGGTCAGTGCCTGTGGTCAGGAGAGGGTGGTGTTCGGGGCACTATGGCTCTGAATCATGATTCTGACTGCTTCCACACCTCCGCCCTGTGAAGTATGATCAGACAGGTACCTGGATCCAGTCGTCCTTGTCCTGCTCAGAGCTGTGAAGGAGGAGAACAGTGCTCATTACTCAGAACGGTTCTGGTGGACTGATAGAGGGAGGAGTCTGAGCTCTGCTCACCTGGCCTGCAGCTCCAGAGTGCGCTCTTTACCTGAGACCTGGAAGGTGTGAGGGTACGCATCGTTCACCGTCTCCACCACCTTTATGCCCTCGATGCCCACCCGAGTGCGCACGGTGAACCTCTGACCCAGCAGGCTGAACTTGGGCACGCAGACCAGCAGCATGTTGTTGAACTGGACAGACAGGCAGGCAGACAGACAGTCAGACAGACAGACAGGCAGGCAGACAGACAGGCAGACAGACAGACAGACAGGCAGGCAGACAGACAGGCAGACAGACAGACAGACAGACAGACAGACAGACAGACAGGCAGACAGGCAGACAGACAGACAGGTAGACAGACAGACAGACAGACAGGTAGACAGACAGACAGACAGGCAGGCAGATTAAACCCTGGTAACACACATGACATGGGATTCTCAACTTCAGTCAAGCAGCTTAACAGTAAACCTGAAACTTTAGTTTTCCCAAAATGATTCTAAACTATTCAATCATCTCAAGACAGGACCCCCACAGGACCCCCACAGGACCCCCACAGGACCACCACAGAGCAGGTAGTATGTGGGTGGTGGATCATTCTCAGCACTGCAGTGACACTCACACTGGTGGTGTGTTAGTGTGGGTGGTGCTGGTGTGAGTGGATCAGACACAGCAGTGCTGCTGGAGTGTTGAGACAGTGTCCACTCACTGTCCACTCTATTAGACACTCCTACCTTGCTGGTCCACCTTGTAGATGGACAGTCAGAGACGATAGCTCATCTGCTGCTGCACAGTGCAGTGTTGGTCATCCTCTAGTCCTTCATCAGTGGGCACAGGACGCTGCCCACAGGACACTGCCCCACAGGACACTGCCCCACTGCACGCTGCCCCACTGCACGCTGCCCCACAGGACGCTGCCCACTGCACAATGCTGTCCACAGGACGGCGCCCACAAGACTGGACAGATTCTCAGTCCAGCAGTGACACTGAGGTGTCCAGCAGCACTGCTGTGTCTGATCCACTCACACCTGTCAGTGCAGCAGGTCCTGCACACGTTCTCTAGTCTTACCAGGTAGAGGTACCTCTCCATGGCCGAGGTGTTCCTTGCCGCCAGCTTCAGGATTAGTCCTTCTTTAATGAGCTCGTTAGAGGCGTTCACGATGTCCTCCTCCCCTCCCAGCATTTCATAGATCTCCAGGAGCTTCTTAAGGTTCTCCTGAGGAGCAGGGAGAATCAGGTTCTGATCTACCGTGGAACCGGAGTCCTCCACAGTATCATATCTCTCTAGTGAAGGTGGCCACTTACCATTTTGCGGATGGCGGTGTTGGAGTGAGTGGCAGCCATGGAGATGGTCTGTAGAGACTCTGTGGAGCGACATTAAAGGGGAGTTTATCGGTGAGGGAGCTTTTAGAGGTGGACTTCTGGTTCCCATCGCCACCACAGTGAAGCCCACTTCCTCCAGAGCGGAGCGCTTCACCCCGGAGCCCTCTGGACGCCGTGTTTGCAGGTTAGCTGGTTCAGAGAAGTGATCCCTGAAACTCGGCGGTGGAAGTGAAAACCAAGGGCCCGGACGTGAAGCGCCCCCTCGCTAGATCGGCCTGAATGGACATATTGTTCTAGCTGCTGTCTCGTCAGCCCGGCGTCTCGGGTCAGGACACGGCCCGGCCACAGGAAAGGTCACGGGTTAGATCTCAGGACGTGGATATTTAAGAGGCTCTGATTGGATGATCACTGCTGAATCTTTTACTCCTAGCCGACCCGGTGAGCTGACCCGGTAGATATACCTGGAACCACAGTGTTCACCAGCAGGTTACGGTCAGAGCTGCTCCACACACAGACTGTGGAGATCCCTGTCCTGAGAGCCACCAGGGTCTTCAACTCCTCCCAGCGGGGCCGGACGAGGGAGGAGGACTGACCTCTGCACTCCTGGACACTCTGGACACTCTACTGTATATCCTGTACATGCAGATGTTTATTATGCTAATCTGGTCGTTATGTGCTGGTGTCTCCGCCCCTTCACATTCATACACCTTTATTAATTACCACTGCACGGCCTGTTCTACAGCTCTACCTGTATCTCGCCTCCTTGTGAAGTGAGATACAGTCATATTAATCTGTCACAGATTACTGTCCTCCACTGAGCAGAGAAAACCACTGAGGAGAAGCTGGAATAACTGAAACTGGGCTCAGACCTGTCCACCACGTTAATAACCCTGGAAGGAGAATGAGGAACTGGGGACTTCACGGAGGACACATGGTCCTGACTGAGCGAGATGGGAGACATTGGTGAAGGTAGAAATGGATAGTAGAACTCAGGACTGAGTTCAACAGGGACAGAAAGAGCATTCCCACACGACCAGAATTCCCTGGAGCAGGACTAAACAGCTGCGTGATATCTAAACCTGGATTAACCACAGTCTGAGGATCTAAACCTGGATTAATCCCAGCCTGGATATCTACACCTGGATTAATCCCAGTCTGAGGATCTAAACCTGGATTAATCCCAGCCTGGATATCTAAACCTGGATTAATCCCAGTCTGGAGATCTAAACCTGGATTAATCCCAGCCTGGATATCTAAACCTGGATTAATCCCAGTCTGGATATCTAAACCTGGATTAATCCAAGTCTGGAGATCTAAACCTGGATTAATCCCAGCCTGGATATCTAAACCTGGATTAATCCCAGCCTGGATATCTAAACCTGGATTAATCCCAGCCTGGAGATCTAAACCTGGATTAACCACAGTCTGAGGATCTAAACCTGGATTAATCCCAGTCTGAGGATCACTCACTCTGCGCCTGGCTGCGGTCAGGAGCGTCCAGCGGGAGTCTCTTCAGGTAGTCCTTCAGCAGCAGCTCGTAGCGAGGGACCCTCTGCACGGGCTCCAGCATGTGGTGCTGCAGGGTGAGACTGCCGCAGATGTCCTGCTTCTGTAGTGGAGAACCACAGGAGAACCATGTTCAGCTACCGTTCCGTACAGGAACCCCTTTCTGCTCCGTGTCAACAGGTGTAGCCTGAGTCAACACACCTGGACCTCCTGGATAACGGCACTGAACTGGGCCGAGCGCTCGGTCCACTGCTTCAGGAGATCCATGGCATTGTCGAAGTTCTTCACGTACTCTGCGTACATCCGGAGGAACGGCGCGTGCTGCTCCAGGATATCCCCAATCCCAGGCCTGCGCTCCCTGATCCCAGACGAGGACGGAGCCACAGCGGGAGAAGAGTTCAGGTCTTTAATTTAACTTTCAGAAGAGAGATCAAAACTCACCCACACTCAGACCAATCAGAGGGACCGCCCATCACCGCCGCGGGACACATACGATAAACCAGCACACGCTCATTCTACACCAGACGAAGAGCAGAACCGTACAATCTCCACCCTAAACCACCCACTGTCCACTCCATCAGCTCCACCGACCGTACAGGACGCTCTGTAGGTGTACAGGTCCAGACTGTAGTCCATCTGTTTCTCTGTGTACTGTATTACCCTGTTCTACAATGGTCTGGACCCCCACAGGACCCCCACAGAGCAAGTAGTATGTGGGTGGTGGATCATTCTCAGCACTGCAGGGACACTGACGTGGTGGTGGTGTGTTAGTGTGGGTGGTGCTGGTGTGAGTGGATCAGACACAGCAGTGCTGCTGGACACCTCAGTGTCACTGCTGGACTGAGAATCTATCCAGCCCACAGCGTCCTGTGGGGCAGCATCCTGTGGGCAGTGTCCTGTGGGGCAGCATCCTGTGGGGCAGTGTCCTGTGGGCAGTGTCCTGTGGGCAGTGCCTTGTGGGGCAGCATCCTGTGCCCACCGATGACGGACTAGAGGATGACCAACACTGCACTGTGCAGCAGCAGATGAGCTATCGTCTCTGACTGTCCATCTACAAGGTGGAGCAGCAAGGTAGGAGTGTCTAATAGAGTGGACAGTGAGTGGACACAGTGTCTCAACACTCCAGCTGTGCTATATAATCCACATGAGGTGTAATAATAATAATCTATATAATAATAAAGTGTAGGAAATATCCGGTTACATTAACGGAGTGTAAGGATGTACATAATATGGCCAAAAGTATGTGGACACCCAAATAGGACTATATGAGCTTGTCCTGCGGCTGTAACAGCCTCCACCCTTCTGGGAAGCTCTCCACAAGATTCCAGACTGGGTCTGTGTCCAATCAGTCCAAAGAGATGCTGGTCCAGAAGGCCAGGCTCACAGTCCCTGTTCCAGTTCATCCTAAGGGTGCCCAGTGGGCCTGTGGGGGGTCAGGACTCTGTGCAGGCCACTGGAGTTCCTCCACCCCAAACTCCTCTGGCTTTGTGCACAGGACTATGTGCTCATGTTATACACCTGTAGGCAGTGGGTGTGGCTAAAACACCTGCTGTAAGTCATTAGAGGGGGATGTCCACATACTTTTGACCAGTCAGTGTTTCCTGAGGTGCTTGCGATTACCACTGGCTCATCCTGGTCTCCAGATCAGGCAGAAGGAACTGGCTGTGAAAGGCGTAGATGCAGGCCACGTTCCCGAAGATGCCCTTCACCACATCCACAGGAAACGTACCTCTCGCCGCTTCCTGACTGAGCTTAGCACAGAACACCTGCACACGGAGATCAGCACACGTTTACATACGAACATCAAAGAGCCCTGGCATTACCCAGCACGGGACGGTCACCCACCTGATCCAGCAGGTAGAGCCGACTGACGTAGGCCCTCTCGGTGAGCAGGAGCTCATTAGCAACCTTATACAGCTTCTGCTCATTGGTCTCTTCCTACAGAGAGAGAGAGAGAGAGAGAGAGTGGGAGAAAGAGAGAGAGAGAGAGAGGGAGGTAGAGGGAGAGAGAGAGAGAGAGACAGAGAGAGTGAGAGAGAGAGAGAGAGAGAGAGAAAGAGAAAGAGAAAGAAAGAGAAAGAGAAAGAGAAAGAGAAAGAGAATTGTAATAAAAGGCCGGGAATTCCTTCCACAGCGTTAGGAATGTGTTTATGGGAATTTCTGACCATCCCTCCAGAGGGGCATTAGTGAGGTCAGACGCTGATCTTGGACGAGAAGGCCTGGCTGGGGTGCAGCTGCTCGCCATGGAAACCCATTCCATGAAGCTCTACACACTGTTCCTGAGCTGATCTGAAGGACACATGAAGTTTGGAGGTCTGTAGTGATGGACTCTGTAGGAAGTTGGTGACCTCTGTGACCTATGACCCGCCGCATCCGCTGAACCCTCTCTGTCATTGTACGTGGTCTAACACTTCGTGGCTGAGCTGCTGTCGTTCCCAATCACTCCCACTGTGCTCTAATCCCACTGACAGTGGACTGTGGAATATTTAGTAGGAGGGAATTTCACCACTGGGCTTGTAGCACAGGTGGATCCTATCACGGTACCACGCTGGAGTTCACTGAGCTCCTGAGAGCGACCCGTTCTCTCTAACGTCTGTAGGAGCAGTCTGCAGGTCCAGGTGCTCGGGTTATACACCTGTGGATGTGGAACACCTGTATTCACTCTCACTCTGTACACACCTCACACCATAGAGAGGTACTGATCGGGTAAAGCAGGTGTTGGGTAAATACCTACAGGTAATACTGGGCTTGACTGAGAGCAAGACATGTTAATATACAGAAGACTACCAGGGCTCCTACAAGCGATGGTTCTCTAAGGGTTCTGTAATACAGTGGTTCTCCACAGTTCTCCCGTTAGCATTACTGGGGAGGGGAGCGACGACTCCGGTTAGTGGTACAGAGCAGTCGGTCTTCCACAGCGGAGCAGTTAGCCCCTCTAATGAACACAGGAGCACCGAGGAAAGGGTCAGAGGTCACCTCTGAGAGAACACCGTCACCTCACGTCTGCAGAGGTGGAGGACTGGAGAGGTGGAGGATTGGAGAGGTGGGGGACTGTAGAGGTGGGGGACTGTAGAGGTGGAGGATTGGAGAGGTGGAGGATTGGAGAGGTGGGGGACTACAGGTGGAGGACTGTAGAGGTGGAGGATTGGAGAGGTGGAGGATTGGAGAGGTGGGGGACTGTACAGGTGGGGGACTGTACAGGTGGAGGATTGGAGAGGTGGAGGACTGGAGAGGTGGAGGACTGGAGAGGTGGAGGATTGGAGAGGTGGGGGACTGTAGAGGTGGAGGATTGGAGAGGTGGAGGACTGTACAGGTGGAGGATTGGAGAGGTGGAGGATTGGAGAGGTGGGGGACTACAGGTGGAGGACTGTAGAGGTGGAGGATTGGAGAGGTGGAGGATTGGAGAGGTGGAGGACTGTACAGGTGGGGGACTGTACAGGTGGAGGATTGGAGAGGTGGAGGACTGGAGAGGTGGAGGATTGGAGAGGTGGGGGACTGTAGAGGTGGGGGACTGTACAGGTGGAGGATTGGAGAGGTGGAGGATTGGAGAGGTGGAGGACTGTACAGGTGGAGGTGGTCATAATATTCCGATATGACTGTGTACAGTGCCCTCCATAATTATTGGCACCCCTGGTTAAGATGTGTTCTTTAGCTTCTCATAAATTGAGTTTTTTTTCAGAATAATAATAATAATAATAATAATAATAATAATAATAATAATAATAATAATAATAATATTACAGGACCACGATGGAAAAAGAGTAAAATCCAACCTTTAACTCGAGTGAATTTTAAGGGGGTAATAAAATCCCTGACTGAGAAATAATTATTCTTCATAAAATCACCTGTTCCACAATTATTGGCACCCCTAACAATTCTTAGGAAATAAATTTAATAAAAGTATTTCTGTCACGTCTACAGTAGTGTACAAGCCTGGACGAGGACGCCACCACGCACAGTGAGGAGGAGGATAAGAGAAATAAAAAGTTCTCCAGAGCTCACTGTTACAGAACTGCAACAAATGGTAGCTTCTTGGGGTCACAAAGTCTCCAAAACCACCATCAGCGCTGTCTACATGCCAACCAGCTGTTTGGGAGGCATGCACGGAAAAACCTTTTCCCACTCACAATCAGAAACGCTAAGCGGTACTGGGACTTCAGCTGGGACCGTGTGCTTTGGTCAGATGAAACAAAGATAGAGCTTTTTGGCAACAAATGCTCTAAGTGGGTCTGGCGTAACACAAGAGCTGAGTGTGCAGAAAAGCCCCTCATGCCCACTGTGAAATACGGGCGAGGATCAGTGATGCTGTGGACCTGTCTCTCTTCCACAGGCCCTGGGAACCTTGTTAGGGTGCATGGCATCATGAATGCTCTGAAATACCAGGACATTTCAAAACACAATCTGGTGGCTTCTGCCCGAAAGCTGAAGATGGGTCGTCACTGGGTCTTTCAGCAAGATAATGACCCTAAACACATGGCCAAATCTACACAGAAACGGGTCACCACACACAGAACCAAGCTCCTCCCATGGCCATCTCAGTCCCCAGACCTCAACCCCATTGAAGACCTGTGGGGTGAGCTGGAGAGGAGAGTGCAGAGGAGAGGACCCAGGTCGCTGGAGGATTTAGAGAGAATGTGCAAAGAGGAATGGTCAGAGATCCCTCCTTCTGTATTATTAATTATAGGAGAAGATTAGGTGGCATAAGGGGGCTGTACAAAGTGTTAACACCAGGGGTGCTAATAATTGTGGCACACATGATTTGATGTTAAACAGTTATTTCTTAATGTGATTTTTTTCCTACTGAATAAATTCACTGGAGTTAAAGGTTGGATTTCACTCTTTCTTCCATCGCGGTCCTATATTATTATTATTATTATTATTATTATTTATAATTTATGAGAAGCTAAAGAACACATCTTAACCAGGGGTGCCAATAATTATGGAGGGCACTGTATATGGGATCACATGCAGGGTGCTCTGCATGGTGTATGCGGTATTCTATAGAACCTTTCTGAAAATGGTTCTATATAGCACTAAAAAGGGTTCTACGTTGACATTGTACCAAAAGCAGAACCCAGTTGGGTATGAACAGAACCATATACAACACATTCTCCAGTAGCTTAAAGAACCATGTCACTACAAAGAATCATGGACATGGTTCCTTGAGTGTTCATGGTTCTATGTGGAACCGTTATCTTTATCCCTGAAGAACCCTCAGTTACTCCTGTGTGTATTTGTTCTAATATCAGATGAACGGGCGGTACTCTGATCAGTTTAGATCGGTTCTAGTACCTAGAACTTCATTAATGTGGACTTACTTTAGGATGGTCCTCCTCCATGTTCTCCTCCTGCTCATTGAAGTGTGTCTCCTGTTCTCCTCTCTGCTCCAGGGTTCCGTCTGTCTCTGACTGTGTCCTCAGGTCCGAGTCCCGCAGCAGGACCGGCTCTGTGTCTCCGTCCTCTCTCTCTCCAGCACCCTCTGCAGGCCGGACGCCCGTCACATCTCCAGGCTGGTGCCGTGCAGGAGGCCGTGGGGGTCCGAGCAGAGTGGAGACGGTTCTGCCGTCCTCAGCGCTGGAACACAGAGAGAGAGGTCTGTGGGGGCGGTACGGAGTCGTGTGGACAGGACTGTAGAAACCACCAAAGGAAGTGAAAGTGTGGCAGAAGAGGAGGAAGCAGAGAGAACTTCACCGTCCTACTTACCATAAACACACACGCGCTCGCACGCTCGCACACTCACACGCTCGCACACCCTCACTCGCACACTCACTCATACATACACACAGACCCTCACTCACAAACACACACACACACACACTCACACAGATACACACACACGCTCGCACACCCTCACTCGCACACTCACACAGATACTCACACACACACTCACTCATACATACACACACACGCTCGCTCGCACACTCACACCCTCACTCACACAAATACACACACACAGATACACACACACTCACCTGTTCAGGTGCTTTACTACTGCAGCCTCTTCACTCATCTCCGTCACAGGTGATCCACACCAGCCTGAAGGAACCTGCCCACACTCTACTGGACTTTGGAGACTGGAGTTTGGAAGCACTGCAGTACAAAGAAATACCTTCCAATCAATCAGTCAGTCAGTCAGTCAACCAACCGTTATTCTGTGATATCCATAAAGATCAATTCGAAGCTCTAATTAATTATATCTTATTAACACGCCTAAACTCTGAACCAATCAATCAACCAACCAACCAACCAACCAACCAACCAATCAATCAATCAATCAATAAGCAGAACTAAGAGCTGAAACACAAACACAGAACAAAAACAGAGTAACAACAGTAACAATGATACACAGATCTAATCTATCTGAACTGCTGGACTGGTGGGCTGGTGGACTGGTGGACAGGTGGACTGGTAAAGTGGTGGACTGGTGGACGGGTGGACGGGTGGACGGGTGGACTGCTGGACTGCTGGACTGGTGAACTGCTGGACTGGTGAACCGCTGGACTGCTGGACTGCTGGACTGGTGGACTGGTGAACTGGTGGACTGGTGGACTGGTAAACTGGTGAACTGGTGGACTGGTAAACTGGTGGACTGGTAAACTGGTGGACTGGTAAACTGGTGAACTGGTGGACTGGTAAACTGGTGAACTGGTGAACTGGTGGACTGCTGGACTGCTGGACTGCTGGACTGGTAAATTGGTGGACTGCTGGACTGCTGAACTGCTGGACTAGTGGACTGCTGGACTGCTGGACTGCTGGACTGGTGGACTGCTGGACTGGTAAACTGGTGAACTGGTAAACTGGTGAACTGGTGGACTGGTGGACTGGTGGACTGTTGGACTGGTAAATTGGTGGACTGCTGGACTGCTGGACTGGTAAACTGGTGAACTGCTGGACTGGTAAACGGGTGGACTGGTGGACTGCTGGACTGGTGTACTGCTGGACTGCTGGACTGGTGGACTGCTGGACTGCTGGACTGGTGTACTGCTGGACTGCTGGACTGGTGGACTGGTGAACTGCTGGACTGGTGGACTGCTGGACTGCTGGACTGCTGGACTGGTGGACTGGTGAACTGCTGGACTGGTGGACTGCTGGACTGCTGGACTGCTGGACTGGTGGACTGCTGGACTGCTGGACTGGTGAACTGGTGAACTGCTGGACTGCTGGACGGGTGTAGTATCCCGTGTGTCTGCTCAGACGTTGCTAGTCCATGACTCCCAGTGTTACCAGCTCCAGTTCTAACTGGCCCTCGGTGGGAGCAGCATGTCGGCCCTTTACCAAGTCAATATCCACCATTACAGGCTAACGAGTCCGAGCAGCTCCGGGAGGCCTACCGCACACGACGTTTCCCTGAGAGACACTTTCACTTCTGCACACACGAGACACACAGTCATCTCTAGAGTTACCCATACAGCACCGCCGTTCCCCGAACCCGCTGGTGTGTCCTAGATCTCCCGGATTCACCAGTACTCGTATTATCGGTTCCGTGTGAGCGGACGGGGTTCTTCAGGAGGCGTGGGGTTAGGCTCCACCTGTGTGTGCCTGTTATACTGGGGTGTCGGTGTTGAGTATGGAGAAGCATTGTAGAGTCGAGACCACCCAGCGCTACGGTACAGGTGGGATACCAGGCCGGTCATCAACAGCCACACTGCACCGCTCTGCTGCTAACCAGCCCCACAGCCCAGTACGTAAGGACGCTACACCCCTTCAACTCCACCCATCCTCGCCAGAAACTCCCACTGTGCCTCAGACCCCGGAGAGGGTGCTCCCACTTCAGGCACCACCGTGATGTTGAGTATCACTGGTGTTGAGTGAGAGGACATGGGTAGCACAGAGCTTTAGTCAACACCACAGCCGTGGAGGCCGCCGCCCAGCGCCACTGAACAGCCAGGAGAGCAGGCAGGTGATCTACAGACCGTTTACCCGCCCCTCAGGGCGTTTCCTCCTTCCCCTGCACACCGTGGTGTACTTCCTCCATTCCTCCTCTTCTGTATTCTCCAACCCAGCAGTACTAACGTTGGGCACCAACACTGACCACTGTCCAGTCCCACAGTCCAGCGCAGAGCGGGAGGAGCACAGATCTAGGCTTTAAAGTCCAAACTCTGGACATGTTTTGGGTCTCTCACCGCTGCCTGTGGTGCTCCATGCTCGCCGCACCAGTCAGGAGCAGGACACTACGGTACCATGTGCCCCCTGGGCCGAGGATGGCAGTGAGGAATGACCGGACATGGTTGGGATTAAACTGTACTGGGTAGCAGCTTCAGCAATAAAGGTAGCTCTAGTGTGAGAGGGTACCGGTAGAGCCAGTAGTCCTGGGTACACGGGCGTCTCTGTCCCTTCGGGTGGGATCCAGTAAGTTCCCATGACGCTCAGATAGGAAATCCTGGAGGTCTCGTTCACCCTTATTAGTGGCAGCACAAAATTCCTTCCGGGAATGCAGACTGCGCCGAGTAGAGGGAGGACGGACATTACACACACCTCTTCTGGGAAGGCTTTCCACAAGGTCAGGAATGTGGTTATGGGAATTCCTGACCATTCCTCCAGAAGCACATGTGTGAGGTCAGACACTGATGTTGGACGAGAAGGCCTGGCTCTCAGTCTCCGCTCTAATCCATCCCAAAGGTGTTCTATCGGGTGGAGGTCAGGACTCTGTGCAGGCCAGTCCAGTTCCTCCACACCAGACTCGCTCCTCCATGTCTTTATGGAGCTTGCTCTGTGCACTGGTGACCTATGACCCTCAGCATCCGCTGACCCCGCTCTGTCATTGTACGTGGTCTAACACTTGGTGTCTGAGCTGCTGTCGTTCCCGATCACTCCCACTGTGTTCTAATCCCACTGACAGTGGACTGTGGAATATTTAGTAGGAGGGAATTTCACCACTGGGCTTGTAGCACAGGTGGATCCTACCACGGTACCACGCTGGAGTTCACTGAGCTCCTGAGAGCGACCCGTTCTCTCGCTGTTTTCCTAAGGAGCTCCACTAAACAGTAAGAGTGTACAGCAGAACAGCTCCGGGTACAATCATCACCCTCCAGCGTTCTAACAGTCTCAGAGCTGCAGCGTGATGATTGTACCCGGGAACTCTTACTGATTAGTGGAGCTCCTTATTTACAGAGGGAAAGCGTCCTCCAAGCCTTCGCTCAGATTAACGAATGACGCCTGACCACCCGGAGGTGTTCAGGACTGGATGGCCAGCGTAGCTACTGTGGAGAGGCTGGAGTCTCTTCCTCCTACAGACAGATCAAATGATCACCTCCTCTTAACCATATACACTCCTCCTAAAACACTCCCCCTAAAACACCTAACACTCGTCCTAAAACACCCAACACTCCTCCTAAACACTCAACACGACTCCTAAAACACTCAACACTCCTCCTAAACACTCAACACTCCTCCTAAACACACCTCCTAAAACACTCAACACTCCTCCTAAAACACTTCCCCTAAAACATCCAACACTCCTAAAACACTTCCCCTAAAACATCCAACACTCCTCCTAAAACACTTCCCCTAAAACATCCAACACTCCTCCTAAAACACTTCCCCTAAAACATCCAACACTCCTAAAACACTTCCCCTAAAACATCCAACACTCCTCCTAAAACACCCAACACTCCTCCTAAAACACTCCCCCTAAACACTCCCCCTAAAACACCCAACACTCCTCCTAAAACACTCCCCCTAAAACACTCCCCCTAAAACACCCAACACTCCTCCTAAAACACTCAACACTCCTCCTAAAACACTAAACACTCCTCCTAAAACACTTCCCCTACAACATCCAACACTCCTCCTAATACAGTCAAAACTCCTCCTAACACTCAACAACCCCTACTAAAACACTAAACACTCCCCCTACAACATCCAACACTCCTCCTAACACTCAACAATCCTCCTAAAACACCCAAAACTCAAAACACCCACACCCTCCTAAAACACCCCAAAAACTCGGTTCCTCCTAAAACACTCCAACACTCCCTCCTAAAACACATCACCCAACCCCACACTCCCCCTAACACACCCAACACTCCTCCAAAAACACTCCTAAAACACTCCCCCTAAAACACCCAACACTCCTCCTAAAACACTCCCCCTAAAACAGCCAACACTCGTACAAACACCCCCCCTATAAAGGAAACAACACTCCTCCTAAAACACTCCCCCTACAACATCCAACACTCCTCCTAAAACACTCAACACTCCTCCTAACACTCCTCCCTAAAACACTCCAACACTTCTCCCCCTAAAACACCCAAAACTCTCTCTAAAACACTCCTCCTACTCACTCCTACACACCTCCTCCTAACACACACACTCCTACTAAAAAAAACTCCTCCTAACACTCAACACTCCTCCTAAAACACTCCCCCTACAACATCCAACACTCCTCCTAAAACACTCAACACTCCTCCTAACACTCAACACTCCTCCTAAACACTCCTCCTACAACATCCAACACTCCTCCTAAAACACTCCCCCTACAACATCCAACACTCCTCCTAAAACACTCCCCCTACAACATCCAACACTCCTCCTAAAACACTCAACACTCCTCCTTACACTGAACACTCCTCCTAAAACACCCAACACTCCTCCTAACACTCAACACTCGTCCTAAA
>JAMWET010002248.1:15000-57500 GCA_024036415.1 Prochilodus magdalenae | reverse complement strand
ATCCTCCTTAGAGATCTACAGTCGCGCTCCGACGCTCCTGCAGACAGGGGAGGGAGGGAGGTGTCTTTGGCAGTTTGTCATATGGCTGTTATCACTTATAGGCAAGGAGCTGAAATAGGTCCAGACATACACCTCGCTTTCCCCCAGCGTCCTCCGTGTCGTCCATAGATCAGTCTACCTACAGCAGATCAGGCCGGTGGTGGGATCTCTCCCTCTCCTCCGACGTGAGATCTTCATACAGTCTATATATATATAAAGTGACGTAGAGTGAGGTACAGCGCTCCATCCTGATTCCGCACGTCACACTTAAAGGTGTCAGATCTTCAAATGAGATTCAGCGTAAGACGAATACAACCCGAGTAAACGACTCTGCTCATACAGGACCTTTCAATCAGTTACTCAGTCAACCAGTTATGGAAACGGAGCTGACTAACTAGATCTAGGCCTCCGAGCCTGTGGAATCTAAACACCACTGAAGAAGAAACACATCAGTCTGAAACGAGTTACAGATCTGCTTCTGATGACTCTGATGTGGTTCTTTGGAACCTCAAAACATTATCTGGAACAGTGGTGAATATTCCCAGAAGTGTCTGGCCTGCTTAAGTTCCTCCACGAGTGCCGAAGAGGAAGCCAAAGAGGGAAACAGATGAACACCTATGGAACTTGCTAATTTCGGATAAGGTCAGTATTCATGGGAAAGGGAATTGATAGGCGCACTACAAGCCTGACGGCACTGCTAAACAGGAGGAGCATGAGGGAGATCCTCCCAAACCTTTTGGAATGCTGTTCTGAAGACTGAGGAGTTAAATGTGGAAACTGTAGGAAAGTAAGGTCTGGCCTACAGCATCCCACAAAGAGATCGTCATGTCTGCAGGGAAACGCGCCATGGTGAGGGAATGTTGTGCCGTTAAGAGTGTGAAAGTATCTGGGAATGTTACGGAATCTCAACTGTAACATTCTGGAGCAGTAACGATTAACGAGTAAAGAGTTCTGGAGCAGGAAATCCATCCCAAGTCCACCTCTCACTGGCCGAGTCAAAGTCCTGACTTGAGTCCCACTCAGATGCCGTGGTAGGTCCTTGAAGGTCAACCGGTGTGGGCGAAACAGGATTCCTCCACAGTGATGTGAAAGACTGGTAAAGCTGGTGACCCAAACCTTGTTAGGCTGTTCACTTCATTATCTGATCTCAGTCTGATCGGATCAGCTCCTAAACTGACCCGCATACCCTAAAGAACTCGATGTGGCTCATCCAGAGCTAAACACACAGGACTGCAGACGGATGCAGGTTCTGCTTCCGGGGGATTCCGCTTCATCTTCTCCAGCAGGAATGATCACGAAGTTCCGATCACTGACTGCTGAGCTCATCACCCAGTTCGTGTTCCAGCTCTCTGTAAACAGGGTGTGCTACTCAGACACGCCCACTTCCTGCAGTCTCCTTCTCCTCCCACCACGTCCCGAGCTTACTTACGGAATCAGCCCAGATGTGTAAGTAATGTGGCGAGTGTCAAGATGGATTACCTGCTCAGTGCTGCTGGAGTGTTTAGACACTGTGTCCACTCACTGTCCACTCTATTAGACACTCCTACCTTGCTGGTCCACCTTGTAGATGGACAGTCAGAGACGATAGCTCATCTGCTGCTGCACAGTGCAGTGTTGGTCATCCTCTAGTCGTTCATCAGTGGACACAGGACACTGCCCCACAGGACGCTGCCCCTCAGGATGCTGCCCACAGGACTCTGCCCACAGGACGCTGCCTCACAGGACGCTGCCCCACAGGACTCTGCCCACAGGACGCCGTCTACAGGGCACTGTTGTGCTGGATAGTTCTGGTTGGTGGACGATTCTCAGTCCAGCAGTGACAGTGAGGTGTCCAGCAGCACTGCTGTGTCTGATCCACTCACACCAGCACCACCCACACTAACACACCACCACCATGTCAGTGTCACTGCAGTGCTGAGAATGATCCACCACCCACATAGTACCTGGTGGTCCTGTGGGGGTCCTGTGGGGGTCCTGACCATTGAAGAACGGGGTAATACAGTACACAGAGAAACAGATGGACTACAGTCTGGACCTGCACACCTACCGAGTGTCCTGTACGGTCAGTGGAGCTGATGGAGTGGACGGTGGGTGGAGATACAGGGAGGTGGGTCTGAGTTATGGCTGATGGGTGCTGTGGTACAGTGGTTCTGTGTTTACTGATCTCCTTGTCTTACATGCACAATCTGTTTGAGGATCTGAACCCATTCCGTGTGACGCAGCAGGAGGAGCGAACACCCTCTGCTCTTCATTCATCAGCAGCACTTTGTCACAGGTCGGGACTAACAGCGTCACTGCCAGTGCTGGAATGCTTCATTGTGCTTAGAGGTTTAAGAGGCTAAGGTGGAAGAACAGACCTGTGTGGAGGAACAGCTGGACAGAAGACGAGCGCACACAAGCCAGAGTGTAAATAAACCACAGCAGACTCACACGCAGTGTTCACACTGCAACAGTGACGCGCTATCATGCAACACATCCAGTGAGTGAGTGATGAAACACGGCTCTGAGGGAGGTAGATCGCTGCGCTGAAGCCACGTGTGACTCTGCCGAGAAGGAGCTTCAGTTCTCTCGTAGTGGAAGGCATTTATGACGGTGACTCCAGTCTGGATCTATATTTGGTCTGCTGTTCAAGGCTCAGAGGTGGGATTAGAGTGAGGGTGGGTTGGTGCTCGTAGATCTGAGGCAGGAAAGCTGGGGAAGACCGTGTAGGCCACAGGACCAGCAGCATCTGGAGTCGAGTGTCCTCCGCACTGCTGACTCCACAGGACACCTGCAAACTGACAAACACCAACATAGTTACTCTCAGAGCAGCTGGAGCTGAGGCACCTGCAACTAGGGGTGGGACTCCTGACATGTGGACCAATCAGAGGTTGTGTTTTTAATGTGTAGACTAATCAAAGGGTGTGTTTCCGATTAGCTGATCAATCAGAAGCTGTGCAATAAGATACCATTCTTGACTTGTAGCCCTATCAGAGGCCGTGTTTCAGACTCCTTGACCAATCAGAGGCTGTGTTCCTGACTTGACCTATAAGAGGCTGTTCCTCTCTCTCCCACTCTTTCTCCCTCTCTCTACTTTCTTTCTCAGAGCCTGTATTCCTGACCTGTTGACCTATCAGAGCCTGTATTCCTGACCTGTTGACCAATCAGAGCCTGTGTTCCTGACCTGTTGACCCATCAGAGCCTGTGTTTCTGACCTGTTGACCTATCAGAGCCTGTGTTTCTGACCTGTTGACCTATCAGGGCCTGTGTTTCTGTCCCGAGAGTGTTTATCTCTGAGTGAGGAGACTGAAAGTGGTCACCTGCTGCCTGGAGAGGATCAGCTGTGAGGAGGCTGGCGACACTGAGGCAGGAGACTGCTGACAATCTGAAAAACACTGACACATTAAATCTCCCACAGCCAGGGGGCAGCGTGGAGCTGAGGGACAGCAACAGCAATGCAGCAAACTCTACTTACCAGATCCAGAGCAGCCGCAAACAACAGTGCTGAGGAGCTGAGTGACGCGGTGATCTACAACACCCTGGACTGGTCATACTGCACCGTGCAGAAGTCTCAGGCACCTGAGAAGGTCGTTTATCTCCGCAGTGACTCGTGTAGTAGTGGCGCACACCTCCTATCACTGCCTAGAACAAAACCTCGTACCTCCAACATGAGAGCTTTACAGGAGCTTTACACCCTTACGTTGGTCAGGAAACACACACAGCATGTACAGAACAGGCGGTGATCGTGTTCAGGCGATCGTCTTCAGACTGGGGTGGAGATACGAGGTTTGTGTTGACAGCAGTGATATCTGATTAGATGTGTCTGAATATTACAGTACTGGACTACAGCTCCTCATTCTCAAATCTGTGGTGGCTATCTAGGGTGCTAGTGTGGAGAACCAAGTCTCCTACTGTCACACGCTCCTGATTTGCTCGAGGAGGAAACACACAAAAACCAACAAGTATTAATATTAATATTATTATTAGGTATTGGTATTAACATTATTTTTAATATTATTAATATTAGTAGAAATGATTATCATCATCATCGGCATTATTATTATTAATATTTATACTAATATTATTAGGTATTATTATTAATACTATTAAGTGTTACATTATTATTATTAAAAAATTTTTATATTGATAGCATTAATATTATTAGGCATTATTATTATTATTATTATTATTATTATTATTATTAGGTATTAATATTAATGTAACATGTATTTGTCTGTCTTTCTCAGGTGCAGAAAACTTTTGCACAGTCAGCATGTAGTGAATTAGTTCAAACTGCGGGTCAAAAATATTCAAACATCAATCACCTTTCAGACCTGAGACATCTACACCCCTCACATCACCTCTCACCGCCTCCTTTCTGAACTCCAGCTCCGAAACGTACCGACAGCAGGACTTATAAACGTGTTTGGATTTATTTAATGTTGGTCTTTTGATCTCTTTTGAAGTGTGATTTAAAGTTGGTACCCTGCGTTTTCAGGTCACTGACGTAGCAGTGTTTTAGTCTGTGGGTGGGGCCTTGTTTTAGCCACACCCCTATATTTTAGAGCAGGAAGTGAGACCACATGGCCGTCCCTCATGGCCACATGGTACAGACAGATCCCAGTGTGGAAGGTTCTGAGCCGCTCAGTGTTTTACTGAGAGGTATGACTGTATGTGTGGTCGACTGGTGAAGCTGGGTTTGCTAGTCCTGTATGGATAGTGTTCTTGAGTTGTCACCATGGTAACAGTCACCACTGAAACACCTGCTGAGGTGATCGTTTGATCCTTCAGTAAGAAGGTACAGAGTGACTCTGAGCTGACGGAGTCAGACGTCTGATTAGGACCGAACTCGGATGAAAGGATGAGAACAGAACCGTAACCACTGCAGATCGTTTATGTGATATTTACATCAGATATGAAGAATATACAACAAGTTGACTGTACACTGTACTACCACGGTATATGCTCGTCCTGTACGCTGGGTGACACATGCTCGGTAAATGACGGACAGCTACAGTCTGTGATAACAGTCTTCCCAGGAAAGACCCCGTAAATAACACTGCACAGACGGCAAAGGAACAGGAAGTGAGCACGACAGTGACTGAAGTTGCATAGAGCCCGAGTGCGAAGCCCCGCTGTGAGGATGAACATGACAGACCCACGCTAACAACGCTACGGGGCCGCTGAAGCATTTGACAGGAATGAGGTTCCCTACGGAATCAGGCCGCAGTGTACTGGAGCGGTGATGGCGCTACTGGGGTGAGTGTGTTGCAGGCCTCGGGGGGTGAAGGTGCCACAGAGAGGAGGACTGAGAGGTTTCTGTCCTGAACACGCCAATCAATACCACCATATCTTCACCTGAACACACAGAACCCTTCAACAAAGGCCGCCGGTCCTCCTGAACACTGTCCACTAACCGCAGCACCAACCAGCACACTGATCAGTCTCCCCCCCCCTCCTCCCCAGATTAGTGCAACAAGGAAACGTCCAGAACCTACACACTCCTAATCCAGAACCTACACGCTCGTCATTCAGAACCTACATGCTCCTAATCCAGAACCTACACACTGCTCATCTAGAACCTACACGCTCCTCATCCAGAACCTACACACTGCTCATCCAGAACCTACACACTCCTAATCCAGAACCTACATCCTCCTAATCCAGAACCTACACATATTTCTGCTTTAAAGCTCTTTTAGGCTTCACAGCTCGATAGAACACAGTACTGAGGTTCTCCTCAGCTTCTCTGCACACAGTAGGCTCCAAACGTTGGGCTACTACACGCCTGCTCTGCAGTACCTCCCCATACACCTCCTTCTATATACATTCTACAGACTTTCACATGCTCTTAAAACTCTACCCGTAATTCCTCATATTTGGAGGGGTGTCCTGAATTTGCCTAGCGCACTCCCGAGCTGACCTACACCTTTCCATACCAGATCTACTCCACCTGAGAGCTGACTGAACACGAGCTAGGTGGAGCTAAGACAGAAGGGCACCCCCAACAAGTTACAACATTTCTGCATGACTGAGTGATTCAGATGTTCTGCACAGTGGTGGTGATGGGAGCCAGGGTTCTCCATGTCTAGAACACATTTTATTGACTATCTAACCCACCAGTGAACCTACACGTGTCTTCTGAGTGTGTATGGAATGTTGGTGATGAAAATCTGGAAAACCTGGAAACACTAAGTTCCTTTGGGGGACTATTTGACCTCACAGCGCCCTGCAGCATGTATCCCTCCACCATGAATGGAGTTTAAGGCTGAGATCTTCTCCACACTATCATAAACAGCGTCTCAGACATCAGGCAGCGTATTCAGAACCTCCTCATGTAGGAACTTCCTGTGAGGGAGCTTTTAGAGGGGGACATCTGGTTACCTTCACTAACACTGGGAACAGATCTGACTTTATCTAGAACCGAGCATTTCACACCAGAACTTCTCCGAATGACTCTATTTACATATGAACTGTTTAATTAAGCAGGAATTTTGAAAAATCTGTGAAATGTCTTAACAGGGTTAGTGTCTCAGAGTCTTAATGCAGACTTCTGGACCACGTGTCCATCAAACGGAGAACCAATTAGCCAGCCAGCACTAATGTGGAGTCATTTTGATCATGTGGTAAATGATTAGTGAACAGTTCATGTGTACAACACATGCCAATTAACTGATCCACTAACAGTAACGTTCCACAGCCTTCATGTACAGACACTCATCAAGCACACCTGCGGATGTTCCAGGTGCGTGCAGTATAACAGGCCTACGTACGGATTTAGGGAACGTTAGCATTAAACCGTCCTGGTCCAGACACCAAGGAGCCATCAGAGGTTTCCAGAGCGGTGTGTCTTCGGTGGCACCAGGTGTTGAGGCCAGCAGGAGGGCACTGTAGTGCACCTTACCTCAGGTTAATGAGTGTTCTAGGTAGGGTGGGGTTGTAGGGTTCCTGTCAAATGCTTCAGCCTCCGTGTGCGTTCAGACTGGACAGTTGCATAATCACGAGTAGCTCTGATATGACTGGAGAAGGCCAGAGTGTCTTTGGTGCATCATAAATATGTATGTATATACTCAGTGGCATGTTACAGATGGATGCTAGTAGTCCTTTCAGGAACGAGAGATGCCCAACCGAAGTGTGCACACACTGACTGGCATCAGCCCACTGGGAGAGGTGTGCCATCCCCCACCGAGCCTTTGGCTCTTTATTCTAGAGCATGGCCCTCTGCCAGCGTACAGGGAATCAGAGCTGGAGGGGGGAATCAGCATGAGCGCGAAGAAAAGCAAGACACAGGCGGATACATCAGTCAGAGCGTGGCTCAGTGCGGCGGTAACTAATTCTGCTGCATGGGTGTAGCTCTGCATATCTGTGGATGGAGCGTGACGGACGGGCCTGCAGGACGGTGCTGCTCTCTATACGACAGCTGATGAAGAACGCTATTATTCCCTGAGATGTGTAGATATACACTGCATCGCTTCGCAAAGCGTACATTCAATCAACGATCGTGGCTGCCTTCAGGAATTCGCTCCAGGTCTCTGCGCTGTGCTTTAAAACGTGTAGCCACAGCGCCCTCTCTGTTCCACTGCTTCAACTGCATTGATCACTTTACCTCTGTTTGGTCCCTCCCGTTAAAGGAGCAGCACAAAGCTAACTGGGATGATGCACTGAAAGTTGGGCCTCTGAAAATTGTTGACCAAAAATGATCGAAAGTGGAATTCCTCTTCAGGAATTTCAGCGGGGAAAGCGAAGTACTAATCGAGTCTGCAGGGAAGTGTCAACATCCAGCACAGTCTGTTTTCCTGCTAGTGACATGAGAGCTGTGTGAGTTCTCCTACATGTTCTATGTGCATTATCCTGCACCGTCACTGGAGCAAAGTCCATTAAGGGCTGCAAATCTCCAAGGAGTGAAATGGGTGGAGCCAACCCATGCCATGAGAACACACCCCACACCAGTATGAAACCACTGTGCTAACAGGGGCATTCCAGTGGGACTTCTGCTCCCATATCCCATGAAACCTGCACTGACCTGTGGGATATGTGATGCCGCCAGTCACCATCGTTACACCACCACTGCACTGTCCACTGTAGGTGGTAATACCTTCTATTCCCGGTGGACACGGGGCACTGGTGATCAGAACATCTTCGGAAATGGACCCTCCCAACTCTCCCATTAATTTTTCGTATGTCAGTGTGTATATTTTAGAATTTTACAGTTTAATATTTAATATTATTTAGAGTTTACAGCTTTAGGGCTGTTCTAGCTTAACTTAGCCCCTGGTTCTCTAGGTGTTCCTACCCAACACTGTATTGATCATTTCTGAGGCATCCTTAGCTTTAGCTCTGTTAATAATAATATGGCCGATTCGGTGGAAAAGAGCCCTTCCTTTAGATTTCAGACTAAGTTTCGTTTCGGTTTCGGTTCTGGTCAACAACTTTCCATTCAGTGCATCACCAATGCTAATATTGCTAACAATGATTTAAAGCTGCGGAGGACATCATGCTAACTAGCTTCCATTCATGGTTAGCCAAGGTTTTGCTTACAGTGGACGTCATGCTGATTCAGAACTGACTGCAACTCATTACCAGCTGAACACAAAGTTACTGGAAGCAGCAGAGAGTATACCGGCACGTACGGACGGCCCTACCAAACCACACCCGGTGCAGTTTTGCTTGAGCGGGAGAGAAGTGAGGAGGCTAGCTGAGAGTAGAGCCGTGTTCATTCACACACGTAAGCGAAGCTCTGTGCAGGCTACAGTAGTAAGAAGGGTCAGACAGCTGTTACACAGTGAGGGATTCTGGAGTGCACATTCACACCGTCAGCACCTCCACACCTCCTCCAGTGACCTGTGTTACTGTACAATCACACCACTGAGCCTAAACCCAGGGGAACTCCACCAACGTTCTAGAACCCCTCCATAATTCAGGGTGTGAGGTGTAGACAGAGACAGAGTGGGTTTGGTGTGAGCGGGTGCAGATGTTCTGTACAGTGGTGGTGATGGGAACCAGGGTTCTCCATGTCTCCAAAACACATTTAGACCTATCTAGAACCACCAGTTTATATGGAATGTTGATGATGGGAAAATCGGGAAAACCTAAATACAAGAAGTTTTGTCTTGTTTAGGGTAAACGCCTGGTGGACGCCTGGGTCCTATCAACACCGCTGTGAACGGTTAGGAGCGCTTCACACCAAACCTTAGTTTACATCCTAATGTTGTAATTCTGCAGGAATACAGACCCTCGGTTCCACATGCACCTACGTTCAGCTCAGAATGAACAGAGCGCGAGCGGTGAGAGACAGCGAACACAGTCCTGAGAACTGATCTGCAGTATCCTAGAGGAAGGCAGGGCCACTTGTGCTCCACAAAAAAGATCCCTGAGCGGAAAACAGTCACCAAACGTGTCAAGTGCACCAGGAGCTATGAAAGAAAAGCTGGAAACCAGTCTGTCCTCCTCTCTGCGCCACCCTGCTGGGCCAGTCAGTAGCGTGGGTGCTGGGAGCTGTAGTTTCTGGAGTACAGTGAGCTGTAGGACGTGGATGGGGAAGTGTATCTGGTGGAGTAGGTGGTGCGCGGCAGGACGCTGGGGAGCGGGCGAGTTCTAGGTGAGCTCCAGGTGGAGCGGTGTGTGCCCACGATTGGCGAGCGATAAGGCGAGGAAGGGGCAGAGCCAGGGGAGCAGTGCGACTCGCTTATGTAGCGGCGGGCCAGGCTGGTAGTGCGGGGCAGCTGAGTATAGTCCACACTAAAGGAGTGCGGCTCCACCACATATGCCCGCATCCCCACCGTCCAGTTACAGTGGCCGGCGCGGTAAGGCACAGCCGGGGGAGTCCAGGAGGACGAGGTGGATAAGGAGGACGCAGGGGAGGAAGGGGCCTCCAGCGAAGGGGGACTGCCTGGATCAGACAGAAGCGCGGAGTCGAGGAGGGCGCGGGTGTGCGCTGTAGGGGACGTGATGGCGGAAGCCCCTGCCAGCGCCTCGGTGACCGTGGACGGAGTGTCTGTGAGGGACGAGGTTTCTGTTCCACTTACTTTAGGAGTGGTGGTCCTTATTTTGGACGTCTTGCTGCTCCGAGGGCGGTGCGACTGCTCATGGTCGAACTCCAAATCCTCCAGGCGCTGGGTCAGGGCCAGTTTCTGTTGGATGGCCATGCGCAGCAGGGAGTTCAGAGTCTTCTTCTCGTCCTCGGCCGCCGCCAGCTGTCTTTGCATCTCATCCAGCTGAGTGACGTACTCGTCGCACCTGGAAAGGGACAGACGCGGCTCAGCATCAAGTACGTTTACCGACCCTCATAGACTACTAAATACCGACCCTCATAGACTACTAAATACAGACCCTCATAGACTACTAAATACCGACCCTCATAGACTACTAAATACCGACCCTCATAGACTACTAAATACAGACCCTCATAGACTACTAAATACTGACCCTCGTATCCTACTAAATACTAACCCTCGTAAAACTACTAAATACCGACCCTCATAGACTACTAAATACAGACCCTCATAGACTACTAAATACCGACCCTCATAGACTACTAAATACAGACCCTCATAGACTACTAAATACCGACCCTCATAGACTACTAAATACAGACCCTCGTATCCTACTACATACAGACCCTCATGGACTACTAAATACTAAATACATAGACTAAATACCCCCGTAACTACTAAATACAGACCCTCGTAACTTACTAAATACAGACCCTCATAGACTACTAAATACCGACCCTCATAGACTACTAAATACAGACCCTCGTATCCTACTACATACAGACCCTCATAGACTACTAAATACAGACCCTCGTAACTTACTAAATACAGACCCTCGTAGACTACTAAATACCGACCCTCGTAACTTACTAAATACAGACCCTCATAGACTACTAAATACAGACCCTCGTAACTTACTAAATACAGACCCTCACAGACTACTAAATACCGACCCTCATAGACTACTAAATACCGACCCTCATAGACTACTAAATACCGACCCTTGTAGACTACTAAATACCGACCCTCGTATCCTACTAAATACCGACCCTCATAGACTACTAAATACCGACCCTCGTATCCTACTACATACCGACCCTCACAGACTACTAAATACCGACCCTCATAGACTACTAAATACCGACCCTCACAGACTACTAAATACCGACCCTCATAGACTACTAAATACCGACCCTCATAGACTACTAAATACCGACCCTCATAGACTACTAAATACCGACCCTCGTATCCTACTACATACCGACCCTCATAGACTACTAAATACCGACCCTCATAGACTACTAAATACCGACCCTCGTATCCTACTAAATACCGACCCTCATAGACTACTAAATACCGACCCTCATAGACTACTAAATACAGACCCTCATAAACTACTAAATACCGACCCTCATAAACTACTAAATACGGACCCTCATAGACTACTAAATACAGACCCTCATAGACTACTAAATACAGACCCTCATAGACTACTAAATACAGACCCTCATAGACTACTAAATACCGACCCTCGTAACCTACTAAATACCGACCGTCATAAACTACTAAATACCGACCGTCATAAACTACTAAATACCGACCCTCATAGACTACTAAATACAGACCCTCGTAGCTTACTAAATACCGACCCTCATAAACTACTAAATACCGACCCTGGTCACCTAATAAATACAGACCCTCATAGACTACTAAATACCGACCCTCATAGACTACTAAATACAGACCCTCATAGACTACTAAATACAGACCCTCGTAACCTACTAAATACAGACCCTCATAGACTACTAAATACAGACCCTCGTAACTTACTAAATACCAACCCTCATAAACGACTAAATACTGACCCCGGTCACCTAATAAATACCGACCCTCATAGACTACTAAATACAGACCCTCGTAACCTACTAAATACAGACCCTCATAGACTACTAAATAGACCCTTGTAACCTACTAAATACCGACCCTCATAAACTACTAAATACCGACCCTCATAGACTACTAAATACCGACCCTCACAGACAACTAAATACCAACCCTCGTAAAACTACTAAATACAGACCCTCATAGACTACTAAATACCGACCCTCATAGACTACTAAATACCGACCCTCATAGACTACTAAATACAGACCCTCGTAACCTACTAAATACCGACCCTCATAGACTACTAAATACCGACCCTCATAAACTACTAAATACCGACCCTCATGGACTACTAAATATCGACCCTCATAGACTACTAAATACCGACCCTTGTATCCTACTAAATTCAGACCCTCGTATCCTACTAAATACCGACCCTCATAAACTACTAAATACCGACCCTTATTACCTACTAAATACCGACCCTCGTAACTTACTAAATACAGACCCTCACAACTTACTAAATACCGCCCCTCGTATCCTACTAAATACTGACCCTTGTAAAACTACTAAATAGCGACCCTCGTAACTTACTAAATACAGACATTCATAACCTACTAAATAGCGACCCTCGTGACTTACTAAATACTGACCCTCGTATCCTACTAAATACCGACCCTCATAAACTACTAAATAGCGACCCTTATTACCTACTAAATACCGACCCTCGTAACTTACTAAATACAGACCCTCACAACTTACTAAATACCGCCCCTCGTATCCTACTAAATACTGACCCTTGTAAAACTACTAAATACCAACCCTAATAACCTACTAAATACAGACCCTCATAGACTACTAAATACGACCCCCAGAACCTACTAAATACCGACCCTCGTAAACTACTAAATACCGACCCTCGTAAACTACTAAATACCGACCCTCATAAACTACTAAATACTGACCCTTGTAAAACTACTAAATACCGAACATGGCTGTGATGTGCGGTAGTGATTACCGTGTGGCGAACATGGCTGTGATGTGCGGTAGTGATTACCGTGTGGCGAACATGGCTGTGATGTGCGGTAGTGATTACCGTGTGGCGAACATGGCTGTGATGTGCGGTAGTGATTACCGTGTGGCGAACATGGCTGTGATGTGCGGTAGTGATTACCGTGTGGCGAACATGGCTCTGAGAGAGGAGAAAGTGGCGGCGTCCTCTTTCAGAGCTTTCAGCTCGTTGCGCAGCTTTGTCATGGTCTCGGTAACCATGCTCTTCTCCATCTCGTACTTGCTCTTCAGGTTTGCCAGGGCCACCTCCGCCGTCTGTCACACACATCACACTCAAGAGTTTACACCTAACTGGCTAACTGGGCTGTGCTAAACAGCTGCTGTGTTCTAATATTTACACTGCAGAGCGTTCTACTGAGTGTTAAAGCGTTAAACAGCTGCGTGTTCCACGTTAAAGGTGGTGTAATGATCCGTGCTCGGTTAGGACCACATGACTGCTGAAAGGAATCTCGATGGAGTTCAGACACTCATGATTGTTAATTCGCTTTATCGAGGGAGGTGACTGACACGCTAACTCTGATTGGTGATTTAGCTGATCTGATGTAAAACAGACCAAATTTAGCCCCGCCCAACTCGAACCCAACAGGAGAAAACTACGGAACCATCATCTGAAAAGCTCTCCACAGACTTTTCTCTACCAGCTCATAATAAATTCATAATAATTCAAAATAAATAATAAAGAACTATGAAAATGAGTAGACGGGGTGTTAAATTAGTTATTACAGTTAACATTATTATTTTTATTATTATTATTATTATTAGTATAATATTACAGATACTAATACTACTGACACAGACCCGAGCTGCTGCCCAACTCATATATCTGCTGAAGACCATATTTTGGGGATAAACGTGGGACAGAATCCATCTGGATTCTCATTATTTCACTACATACGAGCCGCCTGACTGAAGATCCTGTTTTCCGAAGTTTTCCTGTGATTCTGTGTTGAGTGTGTTAAACAGAATGATACAGAGTGCTGGATCTGATCCCGGCTCCTCCATTAGACTAGCACAGTGTAGCACACGGTAATGGAGCTCGTAATTTCACTGAGCTCCCATGCAGGCCAGCGCTTTTCCCTCCACTGAGCAAATCTATAAATCACCACTCCCATTAATCACGGCGGGATCGGGAAGCCTTTTAATCACACAGCACTTCACAAGGACCGGGAGAAGGACCCCCGCAGTAAGCGTTCCTCAACATCAGAGAGAGCCGGAGAGCAGATCTCAGAGAGCTCCAGGACAGTACCGCTGCGAGGAGGCGGTGAGGAGCACCTACAGAAACAAGGACAGGAGGAATCCTGACTTCAGGAATCTCCTCACATCTCCTACCTGGGGACCTGTCACTGGAGCTAGTCAGGCCTACAGCCGGGCCAAAACTCGAAGAGGAAGAGGAAGAACTGAGAGCTGTTTATAGACATTTACTCAGAACATAAATACAAACATATTTATTAGAAATAAATATATCATAAATTTATATATATATATATATATATATATATATATATATTTTATATTATATTTATATATATATATATATATATATATATATATATATATATATATATGTTATAATGTAAAGGTCATGTTTATATTTATATATTTATATTTATGCTTTTGTGTATTAAAAAAATCATTATTTTATTACCAAAATTATTGTGTAATCATTTTTTAAATATTGTACAAATATTTTACTGTAATTTATAAAATATAAAAAAAGCTTTTCTAGACACATATATCAATATATCATTCATATTTTCTTTATGTGTCACACTTCCGGGTTTCCTCTCTGCCTCTGATCCCCGGATGTTCCAGAACCCCCTACCTGGTGACATCACAGTCATATGTCCCTCACCCACCAATCCCATCCCGTTTCTTAGATCGGAGTATTGATTACACACCTGTCAGTCAATACCTCTGCTTGTATATGTACCTCTTGCCACATTGGTGTAGCGGCCCGAGCGTGTATTCCCGGTCGCCCCGGTTCTGATCTCTGGCTTTCTCTCCTCTGGTTTTCCTGGTTTTGTCGCTTACTGTCTGTTTGGAATTCTGACTCTCGCCTGTCTCCTGTTGTATGACTTTGCCGGTCCCTTGCACTTTGCTTATTCGGTTTGTTAAACCTCACTGCCAATCTGTCAGATATACCCAGCCCTGATCTGTCTCTGTCCGGCGTGAGAGAATGTTTTATACTACATTCAGTTTATATGTACTTAAGGTCATTACTCCATTTCAGATGCGTGAAAGAATAACCTCGGTTTATAAAGTCCTACTACATTCCTACGAACTTCTAGAACCAGCTGATATTCAGTCTGGATTCAGGGTGATGTCACGTCTGCAGTGAGCTTGTGCTGGCGTCCTGTGCAGGAGTTTTAGGTTTTAAATATTTCTGGTCTGAGCTACATCTCTGCCCTCCTCCATCCCACCCCCTGACCTCTACAGCCAAAAGGAAAGGTGGCTTGACTCCAGCCACTGTCCTGAGTCCATGGAGGACAAGCACAGACGGGCCTACCTGTTTGTTGGCTTTGAGGACGAGTCGCAGGGTGGCGACCTGCTCCCTCTTGGTACTCAGCAGGGACTTGAGCTTGAGGATTTCCTCCATGCAGGCCTCTTTGTCTTTGTCGAGGAGCGGCGCTAACTCCCGGGCGGCTGCCCTCTGGCGAGAAAGCTGCAGCGAGCGGTCCACGGCCTTCTGCAGGTGCTTGATCTGGTCCCGGATGATGGCGTTCAGGTGGTGGATGTTGGAGGGCTCCTTCCGGGGCTCAGAGCCCGTTGACGACTCAGGTGCCGGAGAAGAAGAAGAAGATGATGAAGAGGCACTGATGGCAGGTGAGCCCAGTGGTGTGCGGACTGGGCTGTCCTCCGAATTGAGGGGCTCTTTGGAAGGTGACTCTGAAGGGCTTCGAGAGTCGCTCAGTGTGGAGGCGGACGTGGCGGCATTGATGGCAGCCAAGCGACGAGCCAGCCGTGGCGTCAGCAGGACCCGGTGCTCTTCCTGCGCCTTCAGGCCTGTTGGGGGAGTACGCAGCGGGGTGCGGCCCTGCCGGTAGTATTCCAGCATGACCCGGTTGGGCGTCTCGTTGTTGCACAGGCAGACGTGGTGATAGAGCTGGGCCAGCTCCTCACTGAAGGTGGCCAGTTCCTCCTGGGCTGTGGTCAACGTGTTGTGGTTCTCTGAGCCCGCAGCATTCGCGGCCTGCAGCTCTCGCTCCAGCATTACCACCTTCCCTTTCGACTCCCTGCAACTGCGCTCCAGTCGTGTCACATGGGCCTCCAGAGCCTTCAGCTGGCCCTGAGCACGCACCTCCACCCGAGTCACCTCCTCCATGCACTCCTTGTGCCTGTCCTGCAGCTCCTTCAGCTCTGATTTTAAGCCCACCACCTCCGTCACAGCTAGCCTGTACTTGCATTGCAGCAGCTCCACACCCAAACCCTCCAGGCTGCTAGACGCCCACAACGGGCTCTTCGTTTCCGGTTCCTCCTCCTCGCTGTCGGCCTCAGAGCCACCGCCCCGCTGGCGGAGGATGCGAGCTCGCTCTCTGAAGCGCCGCGCTCTCTCGTGCTGTTCTGTCAGGGCGCTTTGTGCATGCCGCAGCTGTGTTTGGCACTCCAGCAGGCTGTTCTGTGCAGACGCTTTCTCCTGCTCCACCTGCGAAGCAGAGAATGCAGCACATCAGCCTCACTGGTTCACAGTGATTTCTTTAAGATGGTGTTTCCATGTGAAGCTAATTATGATCTTCATAGGTCAGTCAGGAAGGTTTGGCTTACCAGCCGTATGATTCCTCGGGTTCAGTAAACAGGACACACTGCTGCCCCTTTACCCATCCCAGCTTTTCTGGACCTGACTCAGAATCTCATAATGAGTTACTTTCTCATAATTATGACTCACTATAGGGTCTGTTTTCTTTAAGTGGCAGAAATGGGCTTTCCTAGAAATAAGTGTATATTTACAAAAATCAATAAAGTTGAGGTAAAATATTTAATCTGAATTAAACCGCTGAAAATTATACAGTTATAAATCACTGGGTGTGTATCCAGATAAATAGATGGATGGATGTAAGGATGGATGATGTATGTATGTATGTATGGATGAATAGATGGATGTAAGGATGGATGGATAGATAGATGTATGTATGTATGTACGTATGGATGTATGGATGTTCACAGAACCTACCACAGATGATACAGAGTGTGGAGTAGACGCGGTGGTTCCTGGTGTCTCGTGTGCGGGAGGTTATATATAGTGTGACCTGGTAGTCTCATGGCTCCAGTTTCAGACCACTGCAGCATCCAACTACTCAGAGATCCAAACCCAGTGCAGCATGGTGTGTCCCTCCCCCACTCTCATTATCAGCCGCGTACAAATACACAGAGAGCAACCAGATCTCCCAGAGAATATACCGGCTCTGCACCCAATACAATCCGATCTGACTGTTTCCTCCGGCTCTGTTAGCGGGAGTTTCAGTGATGATTCCACATTGCTGAACATTTATAAACCAGTAACAGACATACTGGGAATGATGAAAGACTTCTGGATTTCTGGAATAATGAAACAGACACACGTCCGCACTGGTTATATCCATCCTAGCTTACTAACCACTCCACCTCTGGGTTCGGCTTCTCTCATCCGTTATCCTCCAGTGCATGTCTTTATTAAACCTGCTAACATATAAGCATATCCCTCATTGGAACGTTATCCCTGTCTGAAAGCTGTGTGTATTATCCTGTACTTATAATCTTCCCGAACACAAAATTAGTCCCCCTGTCTGTCTAAGGTGGAGGTAGCTTCAGGCTCGAGGATGAGGATGGCTATGAATCCCTGTGGGGTGTGAGTGACAGGATCCATAGATTGGGAAGAGGTGCTACAGTGCAGGGAATGTGCATGTGGGCGTGTCAAGGACCATAGTGTGAAGGAAGCAGCTGAATCTGCAGGTGTGTGGAAGCGTACGGTCATACGGGTCTACCAGCAGTGGATACAATCCCAGTCTACAGGGAATTCTCCTCGGAACTGTGTTAGGGATCTCTGGTGACTGACGGCTCAGATGATTCGACTCGTCCACTTTAATAATGAACCCTCCTAAAGCCCTCTGAGTGTGAATACCATACCTGCTGAAGCTGCTGCTTGAGTTTCTGGATCTCAGTGAGGTTCAGCTCGCTAAAGAGGTCAGGGGTCATCGAGTCGCTCTTTTTTGACCCCGCCGCCCTGAAGTCCCCGTTGAGTCTGGTCAGTGCCGCGCCCGCTGCCCCCTGCAGCAGAAGCCCGTTGCATTTGCCACCGTCCTCGCTGCCTGGTGAGCTGGCAGCGGTGGGGGTGGCACTGCCACTAGGGGGCGCAGAGCTGAGGGCTAGCAGGTGGGCACTGGCCGAAGCGAAGGCTCCATCGCACACGGTCAGGTGCTGGGCTAGCTCTTTACGGAGGCTGTTCTTCAGCTCGCGCTCACTCTTCAGAGCGTCCAGAGCCTCCTCCAGCTGGCTCTCTGAGATGTCCTTCAGGCGCAAGGCGTCCTCTAATTGGCTGTTCAGCAAGGCCGTCTCCTCCTCCAACACCTTGATCTCGTGTTTCAGGCCTTCATACTCCACCTATATGAGAGAACCGGCCCACATATTTAATTTGGCTCTAATCTATGCAGCATTCTATGGAGATTTATCAAGGGTGGATTCAGCTCCGCCCTCTCATTTTAAAGTTGAGCTTTTAGCCTACATCAGTTAGTTTTTAGCCTACAGCAGCTTAGCTCCACCAACTCATATTAAAGTTTAGCCCTGGACCTACACCAATTAGCCCCACCTATTCATATTGAAGTTCAGCCTACAGCAGCCTAGCCCCACCCACTTGAATTAAAGTTCTACAGAATGTTCTACCCCTATGTGCATTATGCTAAATATGGCAGGATAACCAATCAGGACACAGCTCATTTCCATATACCAGTCAGTCGCTTTTACACAACAGGGTACCAGCTCTTTTCTGGTTCTCCTGTAGGTAAACCTGGTGCTATGTTTGGCTTTATCTCTGTCAGGGTTCCAAGCAGACTCCTTCATGTCTCAGAACTTTCATGGGGCATCGCCATAACAACCAGCTAGATTAAAGAGAAAGTAGCTGGTACCACATGTGAGTTGAGACAGGCATAATGGAGCCGAACGAGTGATACCATGTGGTTGAATGTGGCTTTAAAGGTTCTGGCTCACCAGACCTAAAGGACCAGTTTGTGTGTCCGTGCTTACATACCTGGTTCTGTCTGAGTGTGGACACCAGCTTCTGCAGGGAGATGTTCTCCTCCTCCAGCTCGGTGTAGTCCTGCAGCAGCCGTGCCTCCCTGAACTTATACTCCCTCACCTCCTCTGTTATCCTGCTCCTCTGAAGCTCCAGCATCTCGTTACTCTGACAGACAAACCGTGAGAGACTGTGATGACACTGAACCAGTGATAAAATGAAAACTGTCAATCAGTCATAAATTACATTTCATATTTGACTGTATAAATGAATATGAGAGAACTCTGAGTTTATGTTCAGGGTCACCAGCGCTGGTCAATAGAGGAGACAATATACGCCGCCGCGAAACAAAACATCAAACTGACCTACAGAGCTGAGAACGAACAAAACAAAGACCAACAAGAGGAGATCCATCAGAGCGCATCTCGCCCAGCATCGTTTTAAACAGTATGTAAAGACTGTTCTACTGTAAAACACTCATTAAAGCACATTTAAAATAAACCAGATATGAGTTCACAGCTCTACCGAGACTGCATGTGGTCGTTCATGTATGTTCACCATGATATGAAGTAATGTAGTGTAACTGGTCCTTCACAAGTTTTGTTTGAATCAAATCCACCTGATTTAAACGGGTGAGTACACGACCCTCAGTTACAGTTTACAGGAGGCTGGCTGATAAATCTGTGAGCCCAAATCCACTACAGCAGGTCCGAAGTGTTCAATGGAGGAAGCTGTGCCTCGGTGCTGATCTGCAGGATCAGTGGATGGAGGTCCTACCTCTCGGAGTTCCTGCAGGATTGCTCCGAGGCGCTCGTTCTCCGCCTGCGTGTTAGAGGCCTGCGAGCGAGAGGTTTTGAGCTCATCCTGCTGCTCCAGCAGACGACCCATATAATACGCCTCCTTAGTGGCGGACTCCTGCAGCAGAACCTCCTCATTGGTCTCACCATCCTCTGCTACCTTCCTCTGGAAGGAGTACGCCTGGCTGAAGGCCTGAGTGGGAGAGACAGAGAGAGACAGAGACACAGAGAGATGGAGAGAGAGGGGGAGAGAAAGAAAGAGATGGGAAACAGAAACAACTGAAAATAATACAGGGGCTGACAGATCCTTCACAGCACATTCCTCTCTGAAGAAATGACATTCCGGTGCCAACATGAAAGCAATGGGACACTGACTGCTCCTCTGCAAGTGGCAGCAGAACGCTCAGTACATCCTCCCAGCGAGGTTAGAGGCTGGAATGCCCTTAAACACAAGCCGACCTCTCCAGATAATTTAATTCAGACTGAAATCCTATTACACCGTCCCTGTACAGCACACCGCCTGCCTGAGCAAAGGCTCCGAGGTGTAGATCAGCACATCGCCTGTCTGAGCCAGGGCTCTGGGGCTCGGATCAGCACACTGCCCGTCTAAACGAGGGCTCCGAAGCACATACAGTGGGGAAAATAAGTATTTAGTCAGTCACCAATTGTGCAAGTTGTCCCACTTAAAAAGATGAGAGAGGCCTGTAATTGACATCATAGGTAGACCTCAACTATGAGAGACAAAATGTGGAAAAAAATTGAGAAAGTCATTTTGTCTGATTTTTAAAGAATTTATTTGCAAATAATGGTGGAAAATAAGTATTTGGTCATTATAACCAAAAGTTTCATCTCATACTTGTTGTTGTATATATCTTTGTTGGCTTAATGACAGAGTCAAACGTTGTCTGTAAGTCTTGCACAAAGTTGGGCACAGCACTGTTGCTGGGTATGTTGGCCCTAGTTCTCCTCCATGTGTCCCTTCCTAGAGCAGAGATGTTTTGGGGGGCTGTGTCGGCGGGGCAAGCTCGGACTTTCAAGCACCCTCGCAAAGGTTTTCGATGGGGTTGAGATCGGGAGACTTGGTCCGCCAGCATGCTCAGGACTTTGCAAATGTTTCTTACGACGAAGCCACCGCCTTTGTTGCCCTGGCAGTGTGCTTGGGAATCATTGTCATGCGGAAAAGATCCGCAGGGGCCACTTTTCATCTTTCATTGCCCTACTTGATGGCAAGGAGGCTTTTGCACCCAATAAATCTCATCAATACCTGGCCCCATTCATTCTTCATGTACACTGGACCGTGCGTCCTGGTCCCTTTTGCAGAGAAACAGCCCCCAAAGCATGATGTTGCCACCCCACCATCCTATGCTTCACCAGTTGTGTATGGTGTTCTTGTTCGGATGCAGACTCCGCATTCACTTGTTCCTCCAAACAACGACGAGTTGTGTTTTTTTGTTACCCAATACGTTTTCTACTTTGGGAATCTGAGCCATATGACATCTCACTTCTCCTATACTCTTCTGGAACATCCAAATCTGCTAGGCCAGTCCCCAAACCTTCAGACGTGCGCCTGGGATATGGACTCGGCTTAAGCAGGGGGGACACGCTCTGGGCACTGCGAAGATCTGAGTCCCTGGCGTCATTAGTGTGTGTGCTGAATGGTACCTTTGTAACGTACGTGGTCCGGGCCAGCTTCCTGCAGGTCATTCAACTAGATCCCGGGCCCTTGTGGTTCTGGATTTTTCCTTACCGTTCTTGTGATCATTTGGACCCGCACGGGCTGAGATCTTGCGTGGAGCCCCAGATCCAGTGGATCTTGGTAGGTCTTCACATGATTTCGCTGATTTATTGCTCCCTACAGTAGATTGTCTTCACATCAAGCTGCTGCTGCCTATTGCAGATTCAATTCTTCCCAGCCTGTGTGTGCATGGCTCACAATTCTGTTGTCGTTTCTGGTGTCCTCCGACAGCTCTTTCGTCTTCACCATAGTAGTGGAGTTTGGAGTGTGAGTGTTTGAGGTTGTAGGCAGGTGTCTGTCCTTTTATACTGTTAACGCACTTCAAACAGGTGCCATTAATACAGGTAATGCAGTGGGTGGAGAAGAGGAGCCTCTTAAAAAAAAGTAAGACGACAGGTCTGTGACAGCCAGAAATCTTGGTTTTGTTGACCATAATGACATTACATTTCCACGCATTACCATTATTGCAAATGAAATTCTTTAAAATAAATCAGACAAAAGTCAGCTTGCTCAAATTTTTTTCCACATTTTGTCTCTCATAGTTGAGGTCTACCTATGATGTCAATTACAGGCCTCTCTCATCTTTTTAAGTGGGACAACTTGCACAATTGGTGACTGACTAAATACTTATTTTCCCCACTGTATCAGCACACCGCCTGTCTGAGAGAGGGCTTCGAGGCTCGGATCAGCACACCGCCAGTCCGAGCGAGGGCTCCGGGGCTCGGATCAGCACCCCGCCTGTCTGAGCGAGGGGTCCGAGGCTCATATCAGCACACCGCCTGTCTGAACGTGGGGTCCGAGACTCATATCAGCACACCGCCTGTCTGAGAGAGGGCTTCGGAGCTCATATCAGCACACCGCCTGTCTGAACGTGGGGTCCGAGACTCATATCAGCACACCGCCTGTCTGAACGTGGGGTCCGAGACTCATATCAGCACACCGCCTGTCTGAGAGAGGGCTTCGGAGCTCATATCAGCACACCGCCTGTCTGAACGTGGGGTCCGAGGCTCATATCAGCACACCGCCTGTCTGAGAGAGGGCTTCGAGGCTCAGATCAGCACACGGCCTGTCTGAGCCAGGGGTCCAAGGTGTAGATCAGCACGCCGCCTGTCTGAGAGAGGGGTCTGAGGCTCAGATCAGCACGCCGCCTGTCTGAGCAAGGTTTCCGAGGCTCATATCAGCACACCGCCTGTCTGAGAGAGGGCTTCGAGGCCCGGATCAGCACACCGCCTGTCTGAGCGAGGGCTTCAGGGCTCGGATCAGCGCACCACCTGTCTGAGCGAGGGGTCCGAGGCTCATATCAGCACACCGCCTGTCTGAGCGAGGGCTTCGGGGCTCGGATCAGCACACTGCCTGTCTGAGCGAGGGCTTCAGGGCTCGGATCAGCGCACCGCCTGTCTGAGCGAGGGGTCCGAGGCTCATATCAGCACACCGCCAGTCCGAGCGAGGGCTCCGGGGCTCGGATCAGCACAATACACCACCTAACGTAAAGTATCACAATACAAGATTATTATTATAGCTGTGGCTGTGACCCAGCGAGGTGATAATTGTGTCCAGTTCTGGGTTTAAACTGCGGCTAATGTAAAACACCATACCATTAAACACACACGGGGTGCAGCTTATGGCCTGCAGTAATCAGAAACACCGCCCTCACTTCAGGGAGAACCAGAAGCTGGAGAAACAATGAGATACGGTTACACCCGAAAGACGAAGGTCTGTCCTTTGAGCTCATATGCAGTATTTACTGGACCTCCAGTCCCGCCGTGATAAACAGCTAACACAACCATGACTCTGCAGACGTCCCAGCATGTACAGGAGACCTGGCGTACATCCGGCACTACGGGACTAAACGAGACAGTGCTCTCAGGGTGAGTCCCAAATCCGGGTCCAAATGACATCATTTATAGAACAGGTGACTCAGCAGGACGACGAGAATCATGCAACATCACTTTTATGGTTGAGTTAATAAATGATAGAGCGGTCTCCAGGTAGCGTGAGTCAGGAACGCCACCGGTGCTGAAGGAGACGCTGAAGGAGACGCTGAAGGAAACGCTGAAGGACATGCTGAAGGAGACGCTGAAGGAGACGCTGAAGGAGACGCTGAAGGAGACCTGAAACAGCCCTAACAGTCAGAGCAGCGCTTCAGTCTGACTTCATGACTGTTCCTGCCACAACGGGGCACACAGGAGTACCGCACCCCACTCCTCTCCTCCTTCTACAGTCCAGTGAACCCTTACTAACAGCCAACTAACCAACAACTGACCCATATACCTCACCACGTTCCTCTCCTCCCTCTCCTGTTCATCCCTTCATTCCTTTGTCCATCACCAACACTGTTCCTTCATCCCTTTATCCAACACTGTTTCTTCATCTTTTCAGCCTCCTCTCACTTACCACTCCTCCGTTCACTCCCACCCCTCTCCGCTCACACCCCACCCCTCCGCTCACTCCCTCACCTCTCCGATCTCACTCCCCACAGCTTGTTCTGAAGCCTGTGTGTGTTTAGAGCAGAATGATGTCATAGCTGGTGTGAATTATGCAGGGATTGTCTCTCCGGGTGGGAGATCCACCTCCACAAGCTCGAGCCTTCCTGCTGCTCACCGAAGAGAACCACACGCGGTTCAGCCTTCTATAATTCATACACTCGGCACAGGAACCTCTCCGAGCTCCGCTCCAGCAGCTGGAGAACCCAGACTGACTTTTCCATCTCTCTGAGCAGAAGGAGATCACACAAACATTTGATGGAGGAATGACATCATGAGGAAGAAGCTCCGCCTCCATATTCCTCCAGCACACTGAGCAGGCAGTGTCCTTGAGCAAGGCACCTAACCCCCAAATGCTGCCCGGACACCGTGGATAAGGCCATAGTAGGCATGAACACCAACAATCACACAGCAGTGCGTAGCTGAACTGAGACACAGGGAGACACGGTAGATCACATGCAGCTAAATGTACACAGTGAAAGGCAGCCAGTCTTTTAGATACACAGGCTAATGCTAATAACCTGTTAGCTCAGCTAGCGTTACTAGCCAAGCCGTGTTCAGCTGGTGAACAGTCAGTCTGTGCAGAGTTAGTAACTGATACCAGGCGTGATCAGAGACACTGAACACTCTACGCCAGCAGGGAGTAGTAATGAACTGGTGTATATTGGCTCCTGCTGGTGTCTCTAAACTGGTGTTTACCGCTCTGCTACGTGATGCTCTGCTACACTACACTGCGCTGATGGCCTTAACTCTGAAGTGCTGTGTGTCCACTGCACGATTAAACTCTCCTCAGAGGTCCAGAGGTCTGCAGTCAGGCTAACAGACGTCACATCACAGTTAGCGGGCTTGTGAATGAGTCTGGGAGGACTGTGTGGGGACTGGGTGTGGTGATGTAACGTGGTTCTGGAGCAGCCATCAAATCCCAACATCTACCACACACATCGGCCACACCATTCCTCAGAACTCTCCAGAATGCTCCTCGGGCCAGTTCTAGACAGGTTGGGCCTGATGGAATATCCTGTGACTGTGGGGGTACAGTTGTCAGTCACCGCCACCAGAAGTGTGTTGCTGAGATAACGGCTCAGACAGATGAGGCTCTCTCTGAGTCAGATTCGGTCCTGCACCTTATCAAACCACCCGCAGAGTCTGATTCTGAGCACAATGACTCAGATACTCCATATTCCCACACAGCAACATGTCAGTCGCCTCCAGATGACTGACAGTCAGTAAAGAACAGTCACAGTGCTCAGAAGTCATCGTACCGCCTCTAAAACTAACACAGTGGATCTCCAAAGCTCTGAGTCACTTTGTGAGTCACAGAGGAAACAGGTGTGGGCCATTACTGCTGATGGGTTACTGGTCCTGCTAATTACACGGTAATTACAAGTAGTCAAAGTAAACAGGGATGGACACTGGCCAGAACACAGTGGAACCCTGTCTAGAACCTAGATCATTATGTTGTGAGGAAGACCATGTACAGATGTTGTACTCTGCTCTGAAGTGTGAAAGAAGCGAAGTGTCTAGTGAAAACACGTTTAGCCCACTGCCCATTCAGCCAATGGAAGGTTGCTCTGCTGCAGCAGGCCCCGCCCACCCTGTGTCCATGGTGAAAACTACGAGCATGCATCATGTTCGAAACTTGAAGCGGCCAAGAAACTCCACTATCTACAATAACAGCCCAGATTCACTTTCTAACTTCCTGAAACCTCGCCAGGCTTCACCTGGACGTGAGCTCAGTCTGCCGCTCCGAGAGAGCGCCCAGCATCACATCACGTCACTGAGCACAGCACTGCTGAAACGGTATTATACCGCCCCCTGGTGTTGGGTAACCGAGTCCCCTGTGACTGACCCGTACCTGACAGTGTGTAACACCTCCACCAGCACCAGTAACAGCTGGGACTGGACTGGGCATGTACTGGACGAGGTTCTGGATGTAGCCACATCAATGTTCAGACACTCTCACATCAAAGAACTGGTCAGGTGGTCCAGATGTGGTGGATGCCTTCCCACAGTTCCGAGGAGAATTCCCTGTAGACTGGGATTGTATCCACTGCTGGTAGACCCGTATGACCGTACGCTTCCATACACCTGCAGATTCAGCTACTTCCTTCACACTATGGTCTTTGGCCACGCCTCCTTTTACCTAGTTCTAAAAGTGCACACCAGAGGGAGACTGTCTCCCATAGAAACCACTTTTCCCAGCTGCTGGTAACGCCTTGTTGGAACTCCAGTCCTGTTCTGTTATACGATGACATCATTTTGTCTTTATTGCCCACCTAGCAACATGCTTAGCACGCCCTCACACGGCGCTACCAACTTCAACCCCACTGGTGGTTGACCAATTAAAACCGCGAGGTCGAGCCGACCAATCAGAGCACACTTTAATCAGTAATGTTAAATGTGCTGTGAAATGAGAAAGTTCTGCCATGAAGAGTCCAAATCTACGAAAATACGTCATTCTGTACTCTGGCCAATCACAGTGCTCCATCTGCACTCCTTTGTGCTTTCAGGTGCCGACGTTTCTACGTTCTCCTCCTCCCTCCACCCACCACCAGTTTGGCCCATTTCCTGTTGTCCGGATCGTAGACTCTGCCCCTGCCGTCCATATCCGGCAGGATCTGCGAGGGTCCGAATGAAGACCAGGATGGGACCCCCTAGTTATTTAAACAGTCATCCTTCAAACTCTACACCTTATAGAAGACTGGGTGCCGTTTCCATCACCGTTGCCGTTTGTGTCTTTCTGGCAGAAGCGGTCGTTTGACCTCCAGTCCTGTGTTTTTACGCCTCCCCCTCCATTCGGAGACAGAGGTGTCCTGTCTTGTATCCACCACTGAACAGACTTCCCCGTCAGGACTGATATCCAGTTAGCATGCAGAACTGGCCTGTTTGCGCTGTGGTTCATTAACGAAGGTAAACAAGGAGGCCGGCGGTTCTGTGCACAAGGATAATCATAATGGAACCAACTCATCACCACAGACTCCTGTAACCACAGGACGGTTCCCATGGAGCACAGCGGCCAATTAGATTATGACTCTGCATGATTCATGTGGAGGACGCTTTACAGACGAACGACTACAGCAGCACGATTACCTCAACTGACCCGCAGAAGGGAACGGGGTACGCTCTAGGTAAGGCTTTAGAACCCTTCCCTATCTTTCCTGATCCGATGAGAGGCAACGGTGTTCTCTCCTAACTGAGCTGCTGCAGAAACTGTACGTCTGACATGTTACTGGACCGTGGTTTCACTGTGGGAGTTCAATGACCGTAATTAGAACAGAGAGCTCATCAGACGTACAGCATGTTGGAGACGCTGAATCAGGGATTGGTGTCCAAACCCAGAGCCAGACCTCCAAATGGAAATCAAAGTAAGGCTGCAGGTTTGTAAAGAGCCGATTCAGGGAACTCGAGTGGACACGCTGGGCGTACGGAGTATCTTATAGGGATGTAACATAATGAAAATGTTTGAAGCCGAAACTGAACAAAACGGAGCATTTTTACTGAATACTGAACAGTTTTTCAGTGTTTCATTAACTCTGTTTTTTATAAACTCTGTTTATATTGTTAACACCATTTATACTGTTTATACTCTTCACACCGTTCACACAGTTTACAATGTTTATACTATTTATACTGTTTACATTGTTTATACTATTTATACTGTTTACACTGTTTATACTCTTCACACCGTTCACACAGTTTACAATGTTTACACTATTTACAACTTTTACACTGTTTATACAGTTTACACTGTTCACATTGTTTGTACTCTCTACACCGTTATCACTGTTTACACTGTTGGAACTATTAATACTATTTACACATTTTATCTAGTTTAAGCTAGTCTGTATACTTTTATACAGGCTACTGTACATAGTTTAAAAGTTTAAACAGTATAAACAGTTACTGTATTTACATTACCATCCTCCTTATTTACACTGTTTATCTGTTTATATACAGTTTTACTGGTTTTAAGACATTCTATCTTGTTAAAGTGTGTCTAAAGTGTCCAAGAGCAGACAATTTAATTGTTTTAGGCAACCAGATAAAATTACTTAAATGAGTAAACATGTATAGAAACAGGTAAACAACCTCACAGCAGTGTCATAATGACAGACTGATCATTTCCTGTTTTATCAGTATACATATATAGTACACAAAAACTTTATATAGTCTGTAAACACGTCTCCACTGATCCTAAACACTGTTATCTACATTTTCATCAAAATAATCATTACACATAAACATTATTTACCTCAGAAAAGTCACATTTTACCTCAGAAAAGTCACATTTTACCTCAGGAAAGTCACATTTTACCTCAGAAAGTCATATTTTACCTCAGAAAATTACATTTTACCTCAGAAAAGTCACATTTTACCTGAAAAAAACATTATTAATCATGATTTACCTCATACTTAAGAGCTTCTAAAAGCTGCTATCTCATTATAGCGCCACGCCTCATTAAAGCGAGTAACGGCTCTGCTAACAGCGATGCTAATGCTAATGCTAATATCAGCTCAATCTCCTGATTCCCGTTCCACCTTAAACCCTGCACCACCTTAAAGCCTGCACCAGTTCCCTCGCGTAGAGCGGGCCGGCAGTCTGTCTGTCTCACCTCCTGCAGCTGCTCCAGCTCCTGCCTGAGGGTCTCCTGCTCGGCCTCCAGCTCGGCGTACTGCTGCTTCAGGGTCTGGTTCTCCTCCAGCACCGCCAGCCCGCACTCCGCCGCCCGGACCTTCTCCCGGTTTGCCTCCGACAGCTCCCGGCTCAGCCGCTCCACCTCGGCCCTGTATTGCTCCACAGTTTCCCCGCATCCTCCTCCAGCAGCCATCGCCCCTCGCCTGCTCCTCCCCCTCCTCCTCCGCGGCGGAGCTCCCTTCAGTCGGTCCCGGTAAACCGAGCTCGCATCCCGGCAGCAACGATAACAACAACGAGCGGCGTTAACTCATCGTTTAAGCGCGCGGTGTGCGCGGTCCCGGCAGCGGCCCTGCACCGCTTCTTCCTCTTCTTTTTCTGCTTATTCATGGAGCTCAGCGAACTGCGGGCCGGGCCGGACCCTCACGGGCTGCTCCTGCGCGTCTGTCTGTCCGTCCCTCCGGCTGGCCGTGACGTCAGCGCACCCCGGCGCAGTCAGTCAGCGCGCGCTCCTCTCTGCTCAGGACCGGAGGAAGAATTAAAGAGCCAATGCCCTGTAAAACTGAACCACCCTCACAGCAGAGAAACACGCAGTGTGATGTGGTGTAATATGATTGATGTGATGTGATGTGATGTGATGTGATGTGATGTGATGTGATGTGATGTGATGTGATGTGATGTGATGTGATGTGATGTGATGTGATGTGATGTGATTGATTGATGTGATGTGATGTGATGTGGTGTAATGTGATGTGGTGTAGTGTGATGTAATGTGATGTGATTGACTGATGTGGTGTAATGTGATGTAATATGATTGATGTAATGTGATGTGGTGTAGTGTGATGTAATGTGATGTGGTGTAATATGATTGATTGATGTGATGTAATGTGATGTAATATGATTGATTGATGTAATGTGATGTGATGTGATTTATGTGATGTAATGTGATGTGATGTGATTGATGTGATGTAATGTGATGTAATGTGATTGATGTGATGTAATGTGATGTAATGTGATGTGATGTAATATGATTGATTGATGTAATGTGATGTGATGTGATGTGATGTAATCTGATGTGATGTGATTGATGTGATGTAATGTGATGTGATGTAATATGATTGATTGATGTAATGTGATGTAATATGATGATTTTAAATACAAATATAAACTAAATACAATCTCACAGCACTTCAGTCTATTTGCTACACGGTATATACCCATCAATAATAGATCTACAGAACCTCAAATGTGATTGGATGATTGTCTTTACTAGGGCGTGGCCACTACTACTGTGCTACTGTAATATATTACAGCTGTCAGAATAGAACCTCATATCTAGACTTGTGCTGATTTAGGTTCTGATGTAGTGTGGACCTGGTGTTCTGTACATTGTGTGTGACGAAGGGACTAAAGTAAATAGGTTCTATTCTGACAGCAGTGATACTGAGACCAAACGTTCCTATGAATTAATATCATTTCCTTACGTTCCAGCGATTGGAACCATTTATTACTAAAACCGGGTGTTAGAACGGTGATTTAAAACAGTGTCCTAGAACCACGAGTTAGACTTGTGCATTAGATACCTGTGCTCTAGAGCTGTCCATTAGAACTGAGTTAGAACTGTGTGTTAGAACGGGGAGTTAGAACCATGTGTTATATCAATGTGTTAGAACCATGCGTTAGAACCCTGTTTTAGTGGATGATTATTTTACTTTTCACTGTAGAATGTAACTCTGCTGTGCAGCCAGAAGGGGGCAGTGGAGGAGCTGCATGATCCATGTGTTGGAACCGTGTGTTGGAACTGTGTGTTAGAGCCGGTGTTAGAACCATGTGTTAGAACCCTCTAAGGAAAGCTGTATGTTACTGTAAATGAGCATTACTTGTAACCCTGCTGTGGAGCCAGAGGGGGGCAGTGGAGGAGCTGCAGGTGGCTGACCTCTGGCCTGCTCCCTAAGCCGGCCCAGGTAACATAAACACAGGGCGTGTTAGATCAGTAACTACATCACCTGGGATAAACGGGTGCATGGCCTTATTCACCTCTAACTTCGTCCTGCCTGTCCTGCTCTAGTCCCGATGTGGGCCTCATACAGGAACCTGATTTGGCCTAAACCCTGCGCTGGAACCTGCAGCGCTCGCTCTCAGAAAGGGCTAGGCATTCCTGTAAATGTGTGGAATGTATTTAAAGGAGCCGTGTGTAGCTGGAACTTAGCTAGAACTACAGATCATCTGCCTCTCTTGCACTGCGGGGCTGAACAGGCTCAGCATGGCTGAGCATGCTGGTGTTGTGCTACTGCTCCTGCTGCAGCATCACAAACCGAACACCATCTCAGGTCTCTCACACGGACGCCAGTTAAAAGAAAGCTGTGGACGGTTTTGAACCCACCGCCGGTTTAATCGATCCTGACGTTAAACAGCCCTGCTGACCAGGAGGTTAGCTGCAGCCACAGCTACATTAGCTCAGCTAGCACACTGCCAGCTCTGCTCACCACAGAACCGGCTCGGTTCTGACTAACAGAAGCTTTACTGACACACGTTCTGATGATAAAGAGCCCACTCTGAGGATACCGAGTCGAGCGTCAGAAAGCAGGAATCGAACCTGTTCTGTTAGCAGAGCTGCAGCTAAAGCTAACAGTTTCCCCTCGCTCCTAGCTAACCTCGCTAACCTAGCTAAAGAGATCCGCAGACCCCCGGTACAGGTTCAGGCTCAGTATCACTCTTTCGGTTGAGCTCTTACTTCCCCAGTCTAAACTGTGTGTGGGTTCTCATTTAACTTTTTTATTTTCTATTTTATTATTTTACTGTAGTTAAACTTGTTTAATAAAACTGTCTTTTATTGTACAGCACTGCGGATGCACACTGTGGATGAAAGGTGCTAAATGAATAAAGTTTATTATTATTATTATTATTATTATTATTATTATTATTATTATTATTATTAACTGGTTATAACTAACCGGTTTAGAGGATGGCTAATGTAAGGACAGGGCAGGCGGCGGTGTTGGCGTGACAGATGGAGTCAGACATATTTTGTGGTGGGTGCTGTGTGTGTTACAATTAGCCAGTTAGCGGTTAGCGAGTCCTGTGTAGCTGTTCCTGGTATTTGCTGGTTCTGATTTAGCTGCCCAGAGAGGGAGAAGAAATGGTAACTGGTCTTACGGGTCTGTATCAGCACAAAACGACACCGTGCGGCCCTGAGAACCGCTCAGCCCAACAGTGGAAAACAGACGCTCTGGTTCCAGGCCTTACAGACTGGGTCGAACCACTGAGGTTTGGTGTGGATGAATGTGTTTACTACTATTACAGTGACTACGGACAACAATAGTAAATTAATTTATGGATAATAATAACAATAACAATAACAATAACAATAATAATAATAATAATAGCCTTGTATATGAATAATTAAAATTGAATTAAAAAAATAATTAGATATAAATGAATAAGTTATAGAATAATAAGTATAATAAGTAAAGGATTGATCAAAAATTGGTAATTGAGAAATTGTAAAATATTTATGAAAGAAGGTCAAAGGTCATTGTATAAGGCAGGTTCTTGTCTATGGGCTGAAGGAGGTGAAGACAGTGTGAGTGATGTGGGACTGAAAAGTCAAATAACTCCAGTAATACAATCACCGGTGTTTTTATTAACCCTTAATCTCAAATCATAAACTGCTCCAGGACTATGACCTGATCTGGAAACGGTGGACACCGGGAACATTTTGGAAGCTGATAGAGTGGACAGGCTCGGTTCTCTGGTCGGCGAGTCCAGCATGTGGAGTTTCAGACCTCTGAGCATGTTTTCTTCCCAGATAAACTAGGAGGGTGGTGGTGAGGTGGTGGTGGTGAGGTGGTGGTGGTGAGATGGTGGTGGTGAGGCGGTGGAGTGAGGCGGTGGAGTGAGGCGGTGGAGTGAGGCAGTCCCGCGGTGAGGCGCTGGGCTCGGTGTGGGGCACCGCACGCCGTGTTTGTGTTTTTATAACTCTGCTCTTGCCTTGACATTATTACTCTTCTAAGTGCTCAACTTTTCACCCCCACCTTATCTTCGTTTATAGCTACCTGACACTCAGGTGAACCCTGCGTTACCCTCCGCTTATCAGCTCGGCTTTCTGACTGCAGGGAAACGTTCGAGGGTTTAATTGACTCAGCCTCTTTCCATCGGAATCCTCCAGTGTTCTTCAGCGTTAGTGGCCGAGCTGTGAGCAGGGTGTGGAAGGATGCCTGTATCACACACTACTGATCGATCACGTCGTAGACGTCACCTGTGGTCGATCAGGCGCTGTAACCGGTCTGCCTTCCAGCAGCGCCGTTAGCTGTGTTTACCTCCTGTTGATCTGTCAGGGCTTTATGGGTAAGTACTGGGTACCCTCTCTTAAGGCACCAGGGGAACCCCGTACTTCAGTGTTTGAGATGGTGACAGTGATGACACAGTGGTGGTGATGTCTAGAGCACACCTTATTGACGATGTAGAACCACCAGGGAACCTACACGTGTGTATGGAATGCTGATGATGAAAATCTGGAAAACCTGGAAATACTGTTTCTGTGGGGGACTATTTGACCTCATTGCGCCCTGCAGCATGTATCCCTCCACCATGAATGGAGGTATGCTAGGTGCACTTCTGCTAGAAGTGCTGTTGGGTGATGGAACCAGGCAGCCACAGCCACATGTCCAAACCCAAGGTTTATGTCCTGGTTCCCGTCCTGATGTGTCCAGGTCTCTCAGCAGTGCGTGTGTTTATCTCAGGAGCTGAAAAACCTCTCCTGCCACGCCTCGTTATTAACTCCATCAGCATCTCTGGGTGAATACAGTGTATATGAATGAACACAGGACAGTAATCTGGGTGGTCCGAAGGTGGACCCAACAGTCAGCAGGGTGCCGGCCCTATCAAACCAGTGGACCCTTTTATGCTTCTGTCTGTGGTGTAATCAATACAATGTCAGGAAAGGGTTAAACGCACACCTCGAGATGTAAATCCTACCTGCTATATGACCTTATCATTTATTCTGTATCAGCGAATGAACACTTACTGACCGCATGACCCGCACACTTTTAATTTCATCAGCTGCCTAAACCTGCGCAGCACTGTGTACAATCTAAAGGCGCAGTATGTGAACACTGGTGAGCTAGAACTGGGCCTGTACTGCGGGGGCACGTTACGCCTGCTAGCTCAGACACAGGCGGACTTCACTTCCTCAGACCTGCACTGCTAGCATCTAAAGTGAAGTGAGTGAAGCTCCTGTTAGCCAGAACCCAGAGCTACTGGGATGCTAGCATGATTAGCATGTTTAGCCTTTAGCAGTTGCTGTTAGATAAAAGGTGGAAAGTGAATGAATCAGCAGGTTCTGATATCATTAGGTTGTTGGGTGGTTCTGTAGCCCTAAGCATGACTAGCCAACCATGCAGAACCGTGTTCATGTGGTTGGGTAGCTCAGCGGATAACACCACTAACCGCCAAGTAGCCACCACCACACGTGGGAGACTGGGGTTCGAATCCCGGTCTGGGTGATGCTGTGCTACACCAATAAGAGTCCTTGGGCAAGGCTCCTAACACTACATTGGCCTACCTGTAATGTGATTAACCTTGTAAGTCGCTCTGGAGAAGAGCGTCAGCTAAATGCCAGAAATGTAAATGGAGAGCTGGTACACCCTGTGCTCAGAACCGTTATTAGACTGTTATTACTGTGTTATTACATTATTCACCTGTTCACATTCGGTTATAGTGGTTTATAGGGACTGTATCTAGTACCATGAAAACAGAGTAAGACACTTCGGCTAATGACCAGAAGACAAGTACAGAGTGAGGTCGTGAGTGTGGATCGGTCGAGACAGCAGGCCCAGACACAGCGTGCGGAGGAGACCGCCATCAGGGGCTCCCCCTGGCCCTCGGGCTCCACTGCTGGGTCTGCGGTGATGTAACCGCTCTGAGAAACTCTGCAGGCTGGTTAAATTTTGCCGTCTTGCCCTTCGTTATCGGAACGCAGAGGCACTTCTCCTCCTCTCGGCCTGACCCGCCCGTGAACCCAGCAAATTAAGATAAGCGTGCACTTTATCACCGCAGGGCTAATAAACCAATTCAGCCGTTATTAGAAACCTCAGTGACGGACTCCATGTATGACACCGCGTCCGCTGAGGAGCGCCCGTATCTCCTGACGCTGGAGATAAATCGATCAGCACATCCCTGCCAAAACACAGGCACCAAGATTATACAGTTTGCTGTCATACGCATATTCCTTCACCGCTCCATCTGCTCCTCCACCACAAACAGAGGCTCCTACATCAGGCAGCGTGTTCTCTACCACCCAGCTGTTAGAGGGGTTCCGTTCACCACCACTGTGAACAGTTCTGACTCTATCTAGAACGGAGCGTGTCTCTGGTTCGTCTGTGATTACCAGAGAGGGGCGTTATTTCAGCCGGTTCTGGCTGGAGTACCTGCACAGATACCTATAACCTCCACCGCTAGAGCCACGGTATACCTTCCCCACACGCAGTGTAACCAGCAAGCTGATTGGCTCTTTCTGGTAATGGGCGGGACCTTCTGTGTAAAAAGGCAACATGTTCAGCATCACAAGCTCCTTATCTAGAACCCTGGTTAGTCCTGCGTTCTCAGTGTGTTCATTCAAGTGGGAATTTTTCATGGAGCCCAGGGTTCCCGAGGTGGGGACGTGTCCACAAAGAAAGCAGCTGCTGGTACAAAGAACATGAAGCGACTGTGATTCAGTTATTCAGCAGCCACACCCCCACGGGCTGAACCCACCCACACATCTAACTACCAATATAAACATGGTAATATATACATCTCCATGGAAACGTATATTCTAAACATATATATATATAAATCACTTCCTATTTATGACATCCAAATTTGAGAAGGTGGTCAAACCAGCAGATGACAGACTGACGAGCCAAACGGTCGTTTCCGATGGGAGTCGTTTCCGATGGGAGTCGTTTCTGTTGGGAGTCGTTTCTGTTGGGAGTCGTTTCCGATGGGAGTCGTTTCTGTTGGGAGTCGTTTCCGATGGGAGTGTTTTCCGATGGGAGTTGTTTCCGTTGAGAGTCGTTTCCGATGAGAGTCGTTTCCGATGGGAGTCGTTTCCGATGGGAGTCGTTTCCGATGGGTGTCGTTTCCGATGGGAGTTGTTTCTGTTGGGAGTCATTTCCGATGGGAGTCGTTTCCGATGGGAATCGTTTCTGATGGGAATCGTTTCCGATGAGAGTCGTTTCTGTTGGGAGTTGTTTCTGTTGGGAGTTGTTTCCGTTGGGAGTCATTTCAGATGAGAGTCGTTTCCGTTGGGAGTCGTTTCAGATGGGAGTCGTTCCCAATGGGAGTCATTTCCGATGGGAGTCGTTTCCGCTCCAACAAACTCTTCAGGCCAATTGTAGACAGAGTCCGAGCCCCCCTCGGCTCCTGCTCTCTGAGGGGTGGTTCCAGTGATGATGTGGTTCCAGGTCTCAGCAGTGTGGTGGTGAACATGGAGGATGAGCTCAGTTTCCTCGTTCCCCACTGTATATGATGCGTCCTTGTACATATACATCAGTAGAGAAATGACGTGCGGAAGAGATGAGCGGTATTGTTGGGGTGTGTGGGGTGTTAGGGGTGAATTAGGTGAAGCAGACAGACTGGTCAGACGCAGTAGAAGACTGGTGGAGATGTAACTGTATTTGAGAGGGGGCGGAGACTCGGTTTACAGGAGCTCAGTCAAAACTATTCCCCTATCAGGATTACAGCCTGTCTGGCCTACATCCCGTCTCCACGTCCTACAGGACTGAAATACCAGTTCAAATTATAAATATCAGAAAACATGCAGAAACACTGCAGGTATTATTATTAATATTATTATTATTATTATTATTATTAATATACATAAATCAGCAGTAATACAGAGAACAGTCCAGTGTTCAGGGTATAAAAGTGTAAAAACTCAGGAATAATAAACCGCACCGTTTGTTTTCCTGCACAGCATTTTTACCGTGTCACAAACAGTTCACCAATTTGTGCAGGTCTCTGATAAGATAAGCGCTCAGGGCTCCAGCAGCAGACGCTCACGTATTACCACCACAGCACCGTCGCACGGAGTTACTACATCAGGATGGAGCGTTATGCAAGGTGGGGTGGAAGGGGGGGTACAGAGACCTGCCCATCTGCTGAGCTCCGCTGTAGGGACAGAGTCTATGAGGGCTGCGGTCAAACAGGTAGACGGGTGGACACAGTGAGGCAGGCAGGTGAGGCTTCTGCTGTAGGGTGAAGCTCTGGACCTGCAAACCAACCAGAAGAGAAACACAGTAACACATCTGTCCAACACCCGGAGAACAACACCACCACCTCCAACACCCGGAGAACAACACCACCACCTCCAACACCCGGAGAACAACACCACTACCTCCAACACCCGGAGAACAACACCACCACCTCCAACACCCGGAGAACAACACCACCACCTCCAACACCCGGAGAACAACACCACTACCTCCAACACCCAGAAAACAACACCACCACGTCCAACACCCGGAGAACAACACCACCACCTCCAACACCCGGAGAACAACACCACCACCTCCAACACCCAGAGAACAACACCACCACCTCCAACACCCGGAGAACAACACCACCACGTCCAACACCCGGAGAACAACACCACCACCTCCAACACCCGGAGAACAACACCACCACGTCCAACACCCGGAGAACAACACCACCACCTCCAACACCCGGAGAACAACACCACCACCTCCAACACCCAGAGAACAACACCACCACGTCCAACACCCAGAGAACAACACCACCACGTCCAACACCCAGAGAACAACACCACCACGTCCAACACCCAGAGAACAACACCACCACCTCCAACACCCGGAGAACAACACCACCACGTCCAACACCCGGAGAACAACACCACCACCTCCAACACCCGGAGAACAACACCACCATGTCCAACACCCAGAGAACAACACCACCACCTCCAACACCCGGAGAACAACACCACCACCTCCAACACCCGGAGAAAAACACCACCACGTCCAACAACCGGAGAACACCACCACCTCCAACACCCGGAGAACAACACCACCACCTCCAACACCCGGAGAACAACACCACTACCTCCAACACCCGGAGAACAACACCACCACGTCCAACACCCGGAGAACAACACCACCACGTCCAACACCCAGAGAACAACACCACCACGTCCAACACCCAGAGAACACCACCACGTCCAACACCTAGAAAACAACACCACCATGTCCAACACCCAGAGAACAACACCACCTCCAACACCCAGAAAACAACACCCCCACATCCAACACCCTAACAACAACACCACCACGTCCAACACCCAGAGAACAACACTACATCCAACACCTAGAAAACAACACCACCATGTCCAACACCCAGAGAACAACACCATGTCCAACACCTAGAAAACAACACCACCACGTCCAACACCCAGAGCACACCACCATGTCCAAAACCCAGAGAACAACACCACCATGTCTAACACCCAGAGAACAACACCACCACGTCCAACACCCAGAGAACAACACCACCACGTCCAACACCCAGAGAACAACACCACCATGTCCAACACCCAGAGAACAACACCACCACGTCCAACACCCAGAGAACAACACCACCACGTCCAACACCCAGAGAACAACACCACCACGTCCAACACCCAGAGAACAACACCACCACGTCCAACACCTAGAGAACAACACCACCACTTCCAACACCCAGAAAACAACACCTCCACATCCAACACCCAGAGAACAACACCACCATGTCCAACACCCAGAGAACAACACCACGTCCAACTCTCAGAGAACAAACCACCATGTCCAACACCCAGAGAACAACACCACCACGTCCAACACCCAGGGAACAACACCACCACGTCCAACACCCAGAGAACAACACCACCACGTCCAACACCCAGAGAACACCACCACGTCCAACACCTAGAAAACAACACCACCATGTCCAACACCCAGAGAACAACACCACCTCCAACACCCAAAAAACAACACCCCCACATCCAACACCCAGACAACAACACCACCACGTCCAACACCCAGAGAACAACACTACATCCAACACCTAGAAAACAACACCACCATGTCCAACACCCAGAGAACAACACCACCACGTCCAACACCCAGAAAACAATACCACATCCAACACCCAGAGAACAACACCACCACGTCCAACACCCGGAGAACAACACCACCACATCCAACACCCAGAGAACAACACCACCATGTCCAACACCCAGAGAACAACACCACCACGTCCAACACCCAGAGAACAACACCACCACGTCCAACACCTAGAGAACAACACCACCATGTCCAACACCCAGAAAACAACACACCCCACCATCCAAACACCCAGAGAACAACACCACCTAATGTCCAACAGCTCCAACACCCAGACCGAACAACACCACAGTCCAACGCTCACATCCAACACCCAGAGAACAACACCAACACACGTCCAACACTCCGAATCAGAACTAACCAACTACACCCATCCAACACCCATGGAAAACAACACCACCGACCAACACCCAGTCAGTAACAACAACACCAGTCTGGTCCAACACCCTAGAGAACAAGACACCACGTGTACACACGCTAGAGAGAACAACACACCATGTGGGTCCACACCCACCTTTCATAGAACAGGCACCACATACAACACCAACACCCAACCAACACCCAAGACACCACCCAACATCAGAGAACAACCACCCCTACTACCCAACAACACCACCACGTCCAACAACCCATGGAGAACAAACACCACGCACTGTCCAACACCAGAGAAGAAACACAACACCTAACACACCAGAAGTCCAACACCCAGAGAACAACACCACCTCCAACACCCAAAAAACAACACCCCACATCCAACACCCTAACAACAACACCACCACGTCCAACACCCAGAGAACAACACTAAATTCAACACCTAGAAAACAACACCACCATGTCCAACACCCAGAGAACAACACCACCACGTCCAACACCCAGAGCACACCACCATGTCCAAAACCCAGAGAACAACACCACCATGTCCAACACCCAGAGCACACCACCATGTCCAACACCCAGAGAAGAACACCATGTCCAACACCTAGAAAACAACACCACCACGTCCAACACCCAGAGCACACCACCACGTCCAGCACCCAGAGAACAACACCACCACATCCAACACCCAGAGAACAACACCACCACGTCCAACACCCAGAGCACACCACCATGCCCAAAACCCAGAGAACAACACCACCATGTCCAACACCCAGAGCACACCACCACGTCCAACACCCAGAGAACAACACCACCACATCCAACACCCAGAGAACAACACCACCACGTCCAACACTCAGAGAACGACACCACCACGTGCAACACCCAGAGCACACCACCACGTCCAAACCGTAATAATGTGATCAAGCCAGCTGTTGGTTCTGCTCAGCAGGTCAGTATGTGGCCTAATGTATGTGGACACCTGACGGTCACACCTATATGAGGTTGTAGTTCACCCCTTTATGACTACACCAGCCCTCACTCTTCTGGCAAGGCTCCCCACAAGATTCCAAAGTGTGTCCATTCAGTCAGTCCATTTAGATGTTGGCCGAGAAGTTCTGTCTCCCAATCAACATTCCAGTTCTTCCCAAAGGTATCCAAGTGGACTGGGGCGGGGTCTGCTCTCTGGCCAGGCCACTGGAGGTTCTCCACCCCAAACTCCTCAGTCCATGTCCTTGTGGGTCCGGCTTTGTGTACAGGGACACGGCCCTGCTGGAACCCAAAACTGCTCCACAAAGCTGGAAGTGCAGAACCGTGGAGAACATGTGCTGCAGCATTAACACCACCCTTCACTGGAACCAAGGGTCCGAGCCCAACGCTGAACCCCCCGACCATTACCTTACTGTGGGCACTCTGCATTCCGGTGGGGAGCGTTATCTTGGATTCATCCACCAAACCCAGATTCCTCCATCAGTCTGCCAGATAACGAAGCGTGATCCATCACTTCAGAGAACCCGGTTCTACCGGTCCTACATCACTCCAGGTGACACTCAGCATTGAGCAGAGTGATCTTAGGCTTGTGTGGAGCTACTCAGCGCTGGAGACCCAGTTCCTGAAGCTCCTGATGATCGGATGCTGTGCTGATGTTGAAGCAGATTGGATCTCAGTTTGACTGGTCCTGAAGGGTGGTCCTGCTCTGTGAGTTTGTGTGGTCTACCACTTCATGGCTGAGCTGCTGATGTTTCCATTCACCTGCTTTAGAACCTCCACAAACTGGCGTGTGGTAAAGGTCCCTCTCATGGCTGTGCCAGGTTTACAGTCACTGAGCTCCTCAGTACGAGCAAGTCTGGTGCCACTGTTGGTCTATGGAGGCTGCTGGACTGTGCCGTTGATGTCATACACCTGTTAGGAGGGGGCGGGGCTAAAACCCCTGAACTACGTCTTTAGGATGGGTGTCCACATACTTTGGGCCACATCCTGCACATGGACTGTCGGGCTATGTGGATGTGTAAACTGATCTGCGGACGGCGGGGTATGAATTCCTCTCTGCACATGTAAACACTGGGGGAGGTGTTCCGCCTGGAGCGGGGGGCTTACTGGAGAGCAGAAGAAGAGTGGAGTGGTGAAGAAGTGAGGACAGCTGCTCGAGTTCGTCCGCAGGTGGTCTCTGTTTCTGCCCTGAGCTTCAGTCCGCCTCCACTTCGCTCTCCTGTTCTGGAACCAGATCTAAACACACAGCAGAGCGTACGGACACACGGGTCAGTATACAGCAGTCCAGAACCACAGAACTTACAAACACACTCACTGGGCTGGAGCGCAGAACCAAATCAGCTCCTAAACCTTGAAGGATTTTCAGGATTGACTGGCGAGATTAAAATATAGCTCAGTTAAATCCTCTTAGATAGATAGATAGATAGATAGACGGACGGACGGACGGATGGATAGATCGATAGATAGATAGATAGATAGATAGATCTATAGATAGATAGATCGATAGATAGATAGATAGATAGATAGATAGATAAATCTAAAATGTTAAATGATGATTTTATTATTAGGTCATACTGTTTAATAAACAAGGTGATGAAACCTGTATCCCCCCGTGCTGCTCGTGAAGCCCCCTCATAAAAACTCCATTAGGGTATAAGGGTCCGTATCCTCCTTCGGGTTACTTACACACTGAACACTGACCTACCAGCGCCCGTCAGCCCTGTTACTGATATGCCTAAATAAAGAACCTGTATATTTACATACCTGTAAACGACCGTACGTGATTATTACCAGGTCACCTGGAGTACCTCGGTTAGGCTAACTGCTCCTCAGTGCTGATTAAATTTAGATTTACAAGCCTGCTTTTCATATTCATAACCTCTCATAACCTCTCATAACCTCTCATAACCTCTCATAACATCGCATAACCCCTCATAACCTCTCATAACCCCTCATAACCTCTCATAACATCTCATAACCTCTCATAACATCTCATAACCCCTCATAACCTCTCATAACCCCTCATAACATCTCATAACCCCTCATAACCTCTCATAACCCCTCATAAATTAGATCTCATAAGCCTCTCATAACCCCCTTAGATAGATATCTTCATAACCTCTCATAACCTCTCATAACCCCTCATAACCTCTCATAACCCCTCAT
>JAMWET010002248.1:0-7500 GCA_024036415.1 Prochilodus magdalenae | reverse complement strand
AGACTTAAATTTGATGTTTCGTATTCACTGGAATTCCCTCTGAGATCCGTACAGTACTTCTGATTCCTTCCCAACAGCCCTGCAGTCCCGCACCTCCCTCTGGGTGCGGCTGTTGGTCTGATGATGGGTGGATGTCTCCTGTTCCTGTAAGGGATCTGTGATCTGTATCTTTGCTGCTGAATTAAATATTCAATTAGCTCGAATCCCTCCGGCACACTCAGCGCCGCGCGCTCCCGTCCCAGCCGAGCTGCTCATTTAAGGAACAGGAAGAATTCCCTCACAGAGGACAAATCCGATCTGACCACAGCGGGAATATCAGCGCAGACAGTCGTCTGATCCGACCGGCCTGCAGTGTAAACAAACAGTCTGTTATGATGTCACTGTTGTTGTGATGTCATTGTTTTTGTGATGTCATTGTTGTGATGTCACTGTTGTTGTGATGTCATTGTTATGATGTCATTGTTGTTGTGATGTCATTGTTGTTGTGATGTCATTGTTGTTGTGATGTCATTAAGACGGATCTATTTACACGGATACCCGTCTGTTCAGGGTGGTTTAATCCAGTCTACTTTGTGAATACATCACAGGACAGACCGGCCAATCAGAGCAGAGTAACCCGTAAAGAGGGCGGGCTTGGTGCGCAGGCGCCTTAAGGGCAGCTCAGGAGAGATTGCCGTGGGACACGGGCTCTGTGATGGAGAGAGAGGAGCTAATTCGTCTCTGAGAGAGCTGAAACAGGTCTGAGTACTGGCCTGGAGGAGGGAGGAGGGAGGAGGGAGGAGGGAGGAGAGAGGAGGAGAGAGGAGGAGGAGGAGGGGGGGGGGCTACATTTACAGCAAGGTCACGGCGCACTGCTGTCTTCATCCAGGGTCTCCGCGTCTGCTCGGCCTGCAGCACACCGAGCAATTAATCATCTGAATGGAAGCGGGCAGATCCGCATAAACCGGCCGCACATACGGAGAGCTACCGCACATACGGAGAGCTACCGCACATACGGAGAGCTACCGCGCCACGCGCCACGCTCTGCCTGCATCAGCAGCTCCAACCACCGGACGCCCCCTAATCTACCTGTGAGGGCAGGAGCTCCACATTCAGCCCCCAGGTGGAGCTGCTCCGGGTTGTAGCCCCTGCAGTTTGCATATTTAAGCCCCCTGTGGGAACACCGAGCCATGGCCGCTATAGGCAGGAGCGCCGGAGGTTTCCTCATGCACTCCAATATTCCTGCTCATGCTGCGGTATGAATTATGGAACGCCGTAACTTCAGTAGCTGGTAGTTGGGGGGGCTGGGGGGGGCGGGGCGGGGCGGTGCGGGGGGGTCTGTGGTTCGCAGCTCCTGTTAAATATGAATATGAACCGTATATCGGAGAGAACCAGATAGAGGCCGGCACCGAGCACTCCTCAAACCAAACCCACATCCTGAGATGTAGTCCGCTCTGATGGAGGTGAGCCTGTGGAAAGCGTCTGAGTGAGGGGTCTCATGCAACTTTAAACAGACCCTGTCAGGTTGGGGGTCTTTCAGGCGCTCAGCAGCAGCAGCAGCAGCCAAGGCTGACGTGAGAAGCCGATCTCGTAACAGGAACATCACTCGGCTCACTCGGCTCGGCCTGTGGAGGAGCTCTGCAGCGTGAGCATGATGCATACAGCAGTTTAGCTCCACCTATTCAGACTACAGCAGTTTAACTCCACCCATACAGCCTTAATAGTGTAGCCCCACGCCTTCAGCCTACAGCAGTTTAGCCCCACCCCTTCAGCCTACAGCAGTTTAGCCCCACCCCTTCAGCCTACAGCAGTTTAGCTCTACCCATTAAGTCTACAGCAGTTTAGCTCCACCCATTAAGTCTACAGCAGTTTAGCTCCACCCATTAAGTCTACAGCAGTTTAGCCCCGCCCGTTCAGACTACAGCCGTTTAACTCCACCCATTCAGCCTTAATAGTGTAGCCCCACCCCTTCAGCCTACAGCAGTTTAGCTCCACCCACACAGCCTACAGCAGTTTAGCTCCACCTGTTTACAATGACGTTATAGGGAGTCATTTAGCCTGGACTGCTTTATGAATGATCCTCAATACAGTTAGGCCAATCAGAATGGAGCTCATATACATATCTAGTACCTGTGCTAAAGGCCCAGTGAAGCATCAGGGATGAGGTGAGGCTGGAGAACGCTGGTGTAGAGCACACACTGCCCGCACACTCTAACTGTGTAGCGTCTCTATGTGCTGGTCCTCACGGCTGCCGGAACTGCGTAGCTAATGCTAATGCTAATTTCTGCAGACGGCCTTCTGGGATGGGAGGAGCTATGACTAATGCTCGGACACGTTGAGCAGCTGGAGCTGTTAGTCACTCAGGGAAGGAGTTCTGTGGTAGTGGCACTGAAGGGGTGGAGTAACCGCTCCGCTCACTGTACAGAGATCAGTTCTCTGTGGATCAGTCGTCAGCGGTACAGGCACCCTTCAGTGGCCTGGCAGGACATCCCAGGACCAGCAGGTAGCGCTCCTGGACCCGCCCCCTTAGCCCCGGGATGAATACAGTAATGTACAGGAGGGGAAACCCACCTCAGCGGGAAGGCTAACCTCAGCTAGCGACGCTAAAACGTCCTGGTAGAGCCAAGCTGACCGAGACTCCCATGCAGTCTTCAGACGAGGTGAAGCACCTTACTCAAACTCACCTTAACAGGTGGAGCAGGTGCATTCAGAAACAGTCCCCTCAGTGTTCCAGCTAGGACGGGGTCAGTTCTGTTGGACTAGAACCCAGCCAGAACAAGGTAAAGACCCAAACATTAAAAAATTCAAACCATTTAAAGCTACCATAGAACCCACTCATTCCACTCACGGTTCTCTGATGTTCTATATGGAAGGTACAGTATGTGACCCTGTTCACCTGGATGTGGTTCTCCACTGTGCTGATTTCCACCCTGTGATCTGGTTCTAGAATAAAACAAGCTGTTTGGTGAGCTCATGAATACTTAGATGAGAAAGACTAAATAAAACGAGCCTCTGTGTAAATAAGCTCCACCCTTTTACTGTTTAGTTAGCTAGGCTAGTTACTGGGAGCTAATGCTAGTCGTTCCCTGTACTAGCTACTGGCTCCATCTGGACACCAACACACAGTAGAGTAAAGTTGATCCTCACTATGGAGCTCTCAGTTTAAGATGATCTGCTCCAACCGCCACACACGGATACAATCACACAGCATGGCTGCTACTTACAGGCTGCTGTTGGGGTGGTGGTGCTAATAAAGGTGGAGCTGCTCCTCTCTTCAGTCTCTTCAGGGTCAGGCGCTGAGCGGAGCTGCTCCGTATGGTCCAGAGAGTGTCCGGAGTGGAATCTGCAGACTGGAGGATTAAAGGTGTTCCGGTTAAAGATGTGGGAGCTGACGTTCCTGTCCTCCAGCTGTTTTGGGAATTCTCCATTCCACCTTAAATGGTGCGTATTTCTTTGTGTCTGGTCTAAACCTAAACTAAACTCCTCCCACTCCAGCTGTGTAATCCCACCTGCCCTTGTGTTGCCTAGTGTGTAGGATCCTGAGGCGCCTGAGTGGAACAGCTGCCGGGTTTAAGGTGGAACGGAACATTTGGAGCAGGCCACTCTGCTGCGATCTGAAGACTCGAGAGGACGCTCCATGTTTTAGCTCACCCTGTATCAGTTTCAGGGCGGGCTCTGGTGTGGAGCTTCCCCCGCCACTGGTTTCCACTTCTAACAGCGCACTGATTGGGTCCCAGCTCATATTCTGTCAGTGACATATCTAGAACCTGCAGAAGGACTAGAGTGATGCTTTATGATTGTAGGGAGTGAAATGATAGGTAGAGTCCTCCATCACTTCCTAATGAGAGTTCAGCTAACGCATTAGGACTTCGGGAGAACCAATGGGAGAGCTTGTATACTGGGATCTACCTACATACCACAGAGAAGAACCATCCTGATTGGCCAATTCCTTTTGGCCCGGCATCTTAAGAATTTAACCCTTTACTCTCCACCTTTTACTCCACAGTGAAGAAGAGTAGAGCTGCGGTTCTGCGCACCTTAGATACCTGCTCGGTTCTCTTGGTTCTGTCCAGTACACACGAGCTAAGGATTGCAGACACCTGCTCCAGCTAATCAGCTTCTACCAAGCCCCTGGTTGGCTGGATCAGCTGTATCATGGTTAGGTAAGGGGGCGGGGCTGCTTATTGGGTACCGCTGGAACTACACCCAGCAGGAAGTGGACTCCTCTCTGAGTCACAGACGGTATGTAAGTGGACACTCTGCACATGGAGGGTCTACGGAGAGCCTCTGGACAGTCCCGCCGACTGTACGACCTGCAGTGTGAGTGTTCTGTCCCTCATGCTGGTCACGGCGCCCGGTTCTCACTCCAGTCCGACTCGGGTTTCTCACTGAAGGCTTGTTTAATCCCCCTGTCTGACCGACCCCCCCCCCTCAGTGCCTGTTCCCGCAGGTATCAGTGTTTTCATTCCGAGCACAGGCCCTGCTCCTGCGTTCGGTATTCCGCTCACTGCTCTCCGAGATGGCAGTTTTAGGGTGTGCACCAGCAGGCTGCAGCATCCTCGGTCCAGTTACTGAACACTGTTTATCCACGGTTCTCCTGCACAGCTCCTCTCAGGCCCGATCTGTACGAGCCCCGACTGACCCATCTGCACACCCTGTTTGTGTAGCGGGCCACTCAGACACTCAGCTCACCGCTCTGGTCCAACTGGCTATCAGTTCCAGTGTGGGTGGCAGACGCATGGCTAATCCTGAGCACACCTTTGTGCAGAGCCCTAAAGCCGAGATCACGCTGAACACGACCGGCACCGCTTCATCAGATCTGTGATAGGCCTACGGACACCCCAGCTGCCACTGCACGCCTCTGAGTGCTGTCCTGGTGCTCTGATACCGTCTAGTGCACAGGTGAAAAGGTTCTCTCAGGGTTCTGGTTCTATTTAGCAGAATTTCATGCTTACATGGTTCTTGCCTGGTGGAGCGGTTCTTTGGACTGATGGAGAACGTGTTCATATGGTTCTGTGTAGTTCATAGATCTGAGGCTTGTGGTGTAGCTAATAGAGAACCTGAGCACGTTGCCCTGGGTTTCTGTTTGGAGTTGGTTTAACAGTTAGCCCACGGTCACTGTTACCACTGACAACAGCGCTCCACCCTTCCCTGTCAGGTCCAGGTCCAGGTCCAGGTCCAGGTCCAGGTCCAGGTCCAGGTCCAGGTCCAGCAACATACTGAGACTGTTTACACTAGCTTCACCTCTGTTACCTGTCTGTAGGGACATGCTGCGTCGGTTAATGAGGTAATAAGAAGTGAATTATAATGTTCAGTCCATTAATGTTCAGTAAGTCCACTGACACTGTTAGCCTGTGTTAATAACTCAGTGTTAATAACTCAGTGTTAATAACTCAGTGTTAATAACCTCAGTGAACCAGAAACACTGGAGCTCGATTCAACCACCTCATCTTTACTGTCACTACATGTATATATACATATGGAGATGAACGTTGGTAGGAATGTTAATCCAGTGTTCAGTATAGAGTTAAGTATAGAGTTTGTGCACATGACGCCACAGTTAGCAGGGGTCACTGTGGTGTCAGTATCTGTGTAAATGTTCAGTGTCAGTGTGAACGTCAGTGTTAGTGTTAGTGCCAGTGTTAAGGTTAAGTGTCAGTGTTAGTGTCAGTATCAGTGTCGGTGTTAATGTTCAGCATTACCTCTTAGGTGGATCAGGAACTAGCCTGCGTCTGCACATCCAGCTCCCCCAGTGACCGTACCTCTCCCTCATTGACCACCGTGGGCCTCCTCCTCCTCTTACCTCTTCTAACCTGAAGCGTATCGCCCTGGCGTGTGACGCCGCCTGCAGAACCAGCGCCGCGCTGCCGATGCTTTCCCAGCATGCACTGCAGCCTCGGCTCGGCGGCACTGGGATTTGGCGGGCTGCCGTGAGGGGATTCCCACGCTCACCGTGGAAAGTTTTCACTCACACTTAATAACCAGCCCAACAGTGAGCCTGGCATAATCCCACACACCCCGGGATTAAATCTGGATTAGAGGGCCCTAATGAGCCGCCGCTGCGGTACGGGGTCGGGAGGGGAGAGAGGCAGCTGGAGTACCAGTTAGTGCTCCTAAGCCCTCAGCGTCCTCAGGTGCAGTCCCTCTACTAGCTGCAGCGGACTACTACCTCTCCTCTTACTACTCGTCCTCTCTACTATACTCCTCCTCCTCTCCTCTAACTCCACCTCCTCCTCTACTACCAACTCCTCCTCCTTCTACTACCTCCTCCTCCTCTACTACCTCCTCGCTCCCTCCTCTAATACTACTACGGATCCAACCTCCTCCTCTACTACCTCCTCCGCCGCTACTACCATCTCCTCTACTACCTCCTCTCCTCCTACCTCCTACCTACCTCCTCCTCTGTACTACCTCCTCCTCCCTCTTCCTCTACTGACACTTCTAACCTCTACTACCGCTCCTCCTCCTCCTCTCTACACTCCTCTCTCCTCTACTACTTCTCCTCCTCTACTAACCTTCTCCTCCTCTCCTACCTCACCACGTCCTACCTCCTTCTCCTCTACTACCTTCCTCCTCTACTATCTGCTCCTCTCTACTACCCTCTACTCTTCTCCTCTACTACCTCCTCCTCCTCCTCTAACTCTTCCTTCTCCTCGCTCTCCTACACTCCTACCCTCCTCTACCATCTCCTCCTCCTCATCTGTCTACCTTCTCCCTCTCCACTACTGTCTCCTCCTCCCTTCCTCTACTACCTCCCTCTCTCCTCTCTCTCCTCTACCTCCTCTCTCTCTCTACTACCTTCCGTACCTCTACCTTCTCCTCCTCCTCTACTACCTTCTCCCTGACTACCTCCTCCTCCTCTCTAACTACCTCCTCTCCCTCCTCTACTAACCTCCTCCTCCTCTACTACTTCTCCTCTACTACCTCCTCCTCCTCCTCTACTACCTCCTCCTCCTCCTCTACTACCTCCTCCTCCTCCTCTACTACCTTCTCCTCTACCTCCTCCTCCTCTACTACCTTCTCCTCCTCCTCCTCTAATACTTCTCCTCTACCTCCCTCCTCCTCCTCTAGCTACCTTCTCTCCTCCTCTCTACTCTCCTCCTTCTCTCTACTACCTCCTCCTCCTCTACTACCTCCTCCTCCTCCTCCTCTACTACCTTCTCCTCCTCTACTACCTCCTCCTCCTCTACTACCTCCTCCTCCTCCTTTACTACCTCCTCCTCCACTACCTCCTCCTCCTCCTCTACTACCTCCTCCTCCTCTACTACCTTCTCCTCTACTACCTCCTCCTCCTCCTCTACTACCTCCTCCTCCTCCTCCTCTACTACCTTCTCCTCTACTACCTCCTCCTCCTCTACTACCTTCTCCTCTACTACCTTCTCCTCTACTACTCTTGCCTCCTCCTCTCACCCTACCTTACCCCTCCTCTCTCTAACTACCATTCTCCTCTACCTTACTCCTCCTCTTACTACGTTCTCCTCCTCCTCTCACTACTCTGCTCCTCTTTTCGTCTATCTAACC
>JAMWET010002247.1:0-27234 GCA_024036415.1 Prochilodus magdalenae | reverse complement strand
CAAGGATGAGAAAAAAAAAAAAAGGGGATTGGTAAGGATGAAGCCACGAATCCGAGATAAAAGGGCGGAGTTCGCGGAGGAAGGAATAATATGACTAGGAACTCTATAAAATAAACTAAATCTGACATGACTTTTGCACCCATTCACACTCAATCAAATACCGGCCCAATCTGTAGACACCGACTAAAGAAATCATAAACAACGACCAAACGAATCTCACTATATAATACGTAATGAATATCTTGAGCTTCAGACACCATTAAACACATTGCTTGTTGTCCCTTTACTTCACCTCCGCAGAGATCATTGTTTAAGTTATAACTACGGGTTCAATGATGGACTGGAGTGCTTTAGCTCAGCCGACCAATACATTTATCACAATCAGAACCACAACATTTAATCAAATCAGAAACATAAATCCACAGTATCCATACTCTAAAAACTACTTTTTCATCCACTCCTCTGGACTCTGCCCTCTACTTTAAAATGGATATTTGTGGATGAGGCCCCTACGTAACGGGAATAGCTTAGATTATAGGAGACACAGACAGAATCGCTAAAAACAAACATCGCCTTTAAGCACAGGTAGCAACAAAATCAATTCGAGCTGAAGTAGGACTATATAAATTTGGTCTGAGGAAGAAGTCGAGTGGAAATGGAGCGCGTAGGCATGGGGGACCAGAGAGGACCCATTACCAGTATGAGTCAAAAGGAAGATTGCTCTAAGAACATGAAGAAGGTGGTGATATTAAAAACTCATCAGTATATAAACTACCAACCAATATAAACACTCACAGTGCAACCCTAACCAAGAACAAGTTTAATGATGGAAAACGCCCCTATAATCCACATAAATTAACACAGCTCCTAATTCAAAAGATGACATAATCCACAGAATTAAGAAACTATCTATGAATAAAGGTCATCCAATGACCAGAAAATACTGCTACATCTAATCCCATACATACACAGACCAAAGATTCAACAAACGTCCAGCAACAGCACTGGCAAGCCATTACATCTAGGGGTGAGTAAAAAAAGAGACACATGCCAAGTTAGGATCATCGTAACTACTAAAATCAATTATGAAGCAGAATTTGTAATGAGTACTGACAGAACAATCATAACACCCTTATATCAAATTAACACATCAATAATAAAAAAACACAAAGCTAAATAATTCCCTGTTCCAGTCAGAATAACAAACACCTGTGCACTAGAGGAGACTTGGCAACCCTAAGGTTACGGATTTTTCACAGACCCTAGAGTGCCACTGACATCAAATCCATAGGATCTAGAGATTGGGAGCTTAGGGTCTATAGGTTTGTGAGATGGTCCCTCCCGGAAAAAACTAAATACAAAGTCAAACTGTGGACCCATGTCCTTACTTGAAATTGGGTGGTCTGGGTTTCCAGTCTACTAGATTCTTTGAGAGCGGCTTCAACTGCGGGGTTGATGGTTTGCTGGACTGCTACGACTTACTTTCCTTTCAGCTTTTGTGCTGGTGGGAAAGGTCTTGTGTTGGTGACAGTGGAGGAACGGAATGGGACGTAGCTATTGAGGAGTAAAGGTAGGCATTTCAGGCCTTCCAATTGTGACCCCAGTTCGGATGGACTTTCGTGGGTAAAACCAGCAATTCCAAACCAATCCAGAATCATCCTGGGGGCAGACTCCAAGTATCTGGGACAATGTCCTAGTAAGTCTGAAGTAAGGGTCCTTAAGACAAGGTTTGGTGCACTTTGGTCGTTCACGGACTCCTGTAATCCTTGACTTGACCATTGAACACTCCTGTGGTGAATTGGGTTTTATTTTGAGCCATGGCCTTTCTCAGTCGAACTCCTTCCTGAACTAACACAACTGCTACGCTTGACTGATTGGGTATGAATTCACCAAGACAGAATTTCCAAATCTGTAAACAAAGTCATTCCAGAAGAGTGGAGGCTATTGTAGTCTGCTGGGAGAGGGGACATAGCATGTCCAAGGATCGGTCAAATAGGTGGGATGATCAGTTGTCCACCTACTGATGCACCATATAACCTCTATATACCTTTCTGTCTCACGTTAAGGATGACAAGTCTCTCTGCCATTCCTTCTCGTTCTGATCTGTTTTTCTCTCATTTAATCTTCTGAGGTGAGAAGGCTTTTTACCACCATCCACCCCATCATGAATTCAGTCTCCAACATCAATCTTGCTCATTATCTTGGGCAACCCGCCTCGAGTATGACGACTCGCGCTTCGTGCTATAGACTGCTGGAGTGATAAATGAGACATTCGGCCTCGCCCGGAGTCACCATGCTGGACAGGTACTACCAGACACGAGTGTTTTCTGAGTGGTCATTGCTGATAATATGTCGAGGCGTGTCCTATGTATCTTAGCGCGTACAATTGAATTGATTCCAAATGAGTATTGTGCCCACAAAGATGCCAGCGAGAACTCAACTAGAACTGATCGTGATTGGAGTACGAGCTAGACATTTGATGACCCACAACTTTCAATGGCACTAGATGCCAGATTTTCTTCTGCTTCTTGCGATCTTCAACCTGGCCCACTTTATAAACACCTTCCAGGGCCTCACCAGAAGATCTGGCACAAATGCTAACCTAGTTCTTCTGGGTTCATTCGTGCAGGCCTGTGAAAGAACACAGGGGGGAAAGGGGAAAAAAAACAAAACCCCTCTGGACCCGGAAACCTCCGGGACTTCATTGACCCTACCTGGTGGAGATGAGCCAGGTGAGCCATGACCCATCAGCATTTGATCCTGGATGAAACAGCAAGCTCTCTATCATAGCTAGTTCCAACCCGATCCACATGTCGTACCGAGGTCATGGTATCCAATCCAATATGGTCCCCAAAGAAACACTCAGGAACTCTACCAAAATGTGGTTGGATCACTGCTAGTACTTAAACTGATTCCCCATCATTTGAAAGGGTGAGTAAGAAACACTGTAGAACACCGTGTAGAACACTGAGAACATGGTAGAACCCTGTAGAACATGGTAGAAACTATACCATTTAACAACAGTGCCATCTCTTTGGTTCTGGGCAGCAAGAGTCAAAGGCAGACTCCACCTTCCATGAGGACAACATGATCAGGTCCCATGCGGCATCTTCCTAGCTGGGCAGCACACTACAGCGCCAACCCTCAGCATGTAGCCCTGTTATCTTGTATGATAGGACCACGCCGGAACTACAAGGTAGGGGAACAGGTCTATGTGTCTGTTTTCAGGTCTTTAAATCCTGTTTCATCTTCTTTAACCCGTCTTGTTTCTAGTGTGTCCGGTTCTACGCGCGCTGTCTCACGAGGAATCGTATCGGGTGTCTAGGTTTTGAATCGTTCTCCTGCATGGAGTGACCTGCACACGCTCCCGTCACCTTCGCCACCGTCCATGAATCCAGCGCTGTGCTAACCATTATTCCCCATTGGAGTGACGCACGCAACCCACAACCGACAGACGCTGCAACGGATACCAACTGCCCGCGGTTAGATGATGGAGTGATGACGAATGGTGAAATGTGTGAACTTATGAATGGTGAACATGGTGGAAGTATGGATGAATGATGGCAGTATGGATGGCTAATATAATCGGTGGATGCAGGCGACATTGGAAATCTGAACCTCTGATGGAAGTTATGGTCTATGGTGGATGACTTAACAGTTGAATGAGATCCAATTAGTGGAACAGATGAAGGGATGGAAGTGATGTGCTGCATGGACGCTGACTGGAGTGGAAGCAACCATGGATGAAAGGCTAAACGATAATGGACTGTGCCTGGTGTAGAATGGATGCTTGGGATTGAATCAGATGGTGTGAAGTATGAATGAATGGGATATGCATCGTGAAAGTTTGACTAATGGTGGAAGTATGGACTAATCAGTGGAAGGTATGGATGAAATGGTGGAAGTAGATGATGGGGGAAGTATGGCACGAATGGTGAAGGTATGGACAATAGTGGAGTAATGGATGAGTGGTGGGAAGTTGGATGAATGAATATAGAATAGATAGTATACAAGCATCACAGGACCTTACAGTTGGCTATTTGTTATTTCCTATCTTTATCCCATTGCCGGACCACAGATCCTTTCCAACCTAATGGCCATCATTACTGACAAGACCCACTGGAAACACGCCGAGACACGTTCAAACCCGGAGACTTCCTGGACGCCAAGGGACTATCGCATAATGACGTCTTCCCTGCCGTTTCTCTCTGGTGTTGAGTCTGCATCGTCCTACCGCCAGAGCTAACGCTCTATAGGGCCCGGTGGGCATCACATGCCTGACCAAACCGTCCAGACAAGCTGTAAACTTATTGTGTCTCTCCTGCAGGTTTCCGAGGGTGTGTCTGGGAGAGCTCTAGCCAACGGAGCTCTTTCATCTTTCTTCACACCTCTCGCGCCCATCGGCTTCAAGTCTCATTGGCCTCCTGGATCTCCACGCCCAAACATTGGGATTGCGTTTTCGGGGCTGGTCCGCTCATCCATACCCCTTTGGATACAATCTGCCACAGCAGAGAGCCACCCACTGAGTCCACATCCCTGCTTTTACACCATGAATCGTACAATGGTTTAATGTAAAGCATCCACCAGACAATATATTGGAGCCCTGAACTGAAACCTGCGCTAACACGGTGTAGCACCTCCACCTGCCTCCAATAACACTAGGACTAGATTGGGCAGGGAACTGGACAAAGTTTCTGGTATGTAGCCACATCAATGTTTACTAAACCACCCATTAAACACCCATGGGGGACAAACTTCTGGTCCAGAAGCTTAATAATACCGGAGCTGTGAAGAACGGATGTATTCACATCATGTTTCTCAGTCCTTTCATATATTTATCACTTAATAAATCTATCCACTGCCAGTCACAGGGGTGTCCTGTCCTCCGCCGCCTAGTGGAGTGCCTGGGATAGGGCTCAAGCAATTGGCGGCATAATGAAATAAGATGGACTGTATGAGATGGATGGGAATATTGAACATTGTGGGTAGGACACGATTGAAATGGAAATATATGAAGGGATATGGGCTGAAATGGAAGGATGGATGGCATGGAAGATATGAATGGATGGTAGGATGTGGACATACTGAATGGTGAAAAAGTTATGGACCAGATGGATGGCATGAAACAGCTGAACTGGAAAGACCAAATTAGTGGAAACAGATGAAACTGATAGAAAGATGGAAGGCACGGAACGTTTCGACTGATGAAAGCTACCACGGATTGAAAGGCCAAACAGACGAAAACATTAAAAGTAAGGTGGACTAAACATCTGAAGGTTGGAACAAGTAAACAATGGATGTTTAACCTTTTCCAGGACAGCGGTATTCCGAACCCGAGAGACGCTGGTGGATATGGAGATGGAATCCCAGCGCCAGAAAGTAACTGCTGCCAAATCCTGTGAGGCATGCTGTCAACACCCAGTTACATCCCCTACTATCACTTTCAAAATCATTCAGAATCAAAACCAGTGCTACATTTCCACAGCACTCCTCACCCACGAGGGCGCTGATGTGCCTTTTAGTCTGATCCACGAAGCCAGCTTGTTACTTAACCTGCACTAGACCATAGCTGTGTGTTCAGGCTGCGGGCCTAATCAGATGTGTATTCTCAGATCAGAAGTCGCAGTGTGTTCAGACCCATCACCAATGTCCTGCCATAGGCGCCCTTGCTGATTCCCAGCACTTTCCTTTATTTCCCAGAAACCTTGATATTCCCTTAAAATTCCCCAGCTCTTGTTATAAAGAATTTTTCCCTGTTTCTTATTGAAATTGGGAATGTGATTTGGAATGACGTTCCTCAAACCCAACACACTGTGGTGAGGAACTCTTTCCCTCACCTCATATGAGACGTTATTAACGAGGGGTTCTGAATGGAAACCGGCTTCCAGGCTAGATGGTGGTAGGTGTTGGTGAAGGTCCACCTTGGTTATATATATATGCTGTCTGCACGCTCCGACAGTGGTTGGAAGAGCATGACCAAGTCTTCCAAGTAAAATCCCTGGCCCCCTAATTCTCCAGACTTGAACCCAACTAAGCATCTGTGAGACCACCTCTATCGGCGTGCTCTATGGATCCTCCCCCATGCCTCCTCCAGCAGCTGTGGGATGCACTACAGTCAGCATACCAGATACCTGTGACAACCTACCAGGACCTTACTGAGTCCCTCCAAGCCCGTCTATCTGCTGTCCATGCTGCACATGGCGTGTACTCTGGATATTAGCTGGTGGTCATAATAATGTGACTTGGCTGTGTCTATATATTACAAAACATGCTACAGTGCTGCTTCATGGCTGCTTCATGGCTTGTGATGGGCCTGGGTGTTAGAGGAAGCATGCGAGAACCTTATATCTTCATAACCATATTCATTTTATGGATTCATTTTGTTCTCTTAAGCAGATATTATACTGCATGATGAAGCCTGATATCATGAAGGTTATGCACATGATATGATAACCACTTGAGAGTAATTATGCACGCTTGCACCAGGCGTTGTAAAGTATTATCCATGTCTTATAAATGCATTTATAAAGCACTGTGAGTATAAACATAGGAAGCATTACTGGAATTCATAAGAGTTCAATTAGACTTTGTTGTTACACCAGCACAGGGATGGGCAGCATGATCAGACACTGTAGAAATACTGGGTAGGAGTTCATCTAACCAACCTGCTGATGTTTCTACTCTCGAGCAGCCACTCTATTATCATCTACACACATATGTCTGGCCCACCTGTTCCTTTAGTACAGCGATCTCCATCGAAGCTAACAAATCTTAGCTAGAACAGCCATAAGCCTGCCACATATTGCATGGTATTGGAATATTCGTTAATCATTAGCTCATTATTAATATCCGTCTGGCCTGCAGTGTCACTGATACTGTGGCGTATCACGCTCATATCATGATTCATAAGGTGCTTTTAACAGGCAGGTTATGTCAAGTCAGCGCATTGCGGGATTGCACTGGGGTTGCATGCTGCATGTGTAGATTACGACACTCAGGCTTCAAATTCCAGACTGGAAATTCTTCCTCCACCCAAACAAAGGAAACAGCTCAGGAAGCCACACCCACACCTGTGTGTGTGTAAATATATATATATATATATATATATTCATATGTTTACAGTTTACGCCTGTAGAGGGTGTATCTGAGCTCTGTGCCATGAATGGGAGTGTACTGTGCTTCTTCACCTGCCGCTCCTTACTGTCCTCTATAGAAGCCTTCATGACCTTTGAGCCTCCAGTAGGTGGGAACCTGATTCCTGGAGACGCCCATTATGATGCCATGTGCTGAAAGACGAGTGTGTTTTCCTCCCTCTCATATAAAGCCGTCCGCTCTGAGCTCTCCTCCACCTTTCTCAGAATGGAGTCTGTGCTGAGGTATCTGGACTGGACGTCTGTGGGTCTGGCCCTGCTGGGGGGTCTGCTTACGCTGCTCCTGCTGGAGATCTTCAGGTTGAACTCCTCCAGGAGCCGCTACCCTCCCGGACCCACACCGCTGCCCTTCATTGGTAACATGCCCCTGATCATGAAGGATCCGATGGCGCTGGTCCGATCGGTCAGTATCATGTGATTCCTTTACCTTAATAGATTGTACAGTGTACATGGGTATGTGAGAGGAGGATGGGTACATACAGTGTAGCTTATTATTATTATTATTATTATTATTATTATTATTAATATCATCAGTATTTCATTCAACAACATTAATTATCCAAACAGTCCTTATTCCAACACCGTTGGTGAATATGATATGAAAGGAGGTTCTATCAGAGTAAATCAGTGGAATGTACATGTTCTGTGAGTTCTCCTGGAACGCCGACAGATCCCTCTCCGTGGGTTATGTAACCTCCTGCTATTGTCTGCTAGTGCAGAGGCAGCTGAGAAGGTAGCTGGAGCCCGTTGGTTCTTTAATCTGTAAAGGGCCCCCAGCTGGTTACTAAGGAAGAGAAAGTCATCGCCCGTTACCTAACAACAGTAAGAGAACCACCATCATCCATCTGAGACCCCTTATCTGGTGTAATCTGTAGAGCAGAACGTAGAGTACTGTGCTAAAGTCTAAGCCCCCAAGGATGATAAGCTGAGTAGGGTGTGTAAGCGTTGATGCTTGTGTGCTGGTGTTCCAGTCTCTAGTGGTATTAATAAGATCTGTGTTGTAAGCTGGTTAATAAACCGCCTTGATACTGGGCTGATCTTCAGGGTGGGATCTATCAGACCCCCGACTCAGAAAAACCTACTCTATTGTACCCAAAAGCTGCAGGTCCAGTAAACCTATTACATCCCCTACAGATGGAGACGTATGGCGAGATGTCCTCTATATACCTGGGCAGGGAGCCGATGGTCGTGCTGAACAACCTCCAGATTGTGAAGGAAGCTTTCGTTCAGAGCGGAGCCGTGTTTTCTGGGAGGCCGTACATTCCGTTACTCCACTGGATCACCAACGGGTATGGTCAGTAACACTGCGGTACTCTTACTGCTTTTGCCATTCCATCATCAACCGGCATCTGCAGACGCCCAATAATCCCTCCACCTGCTGTCTCTTCATCCCTCTCTCTTTCTCCACCTCTGTCTGCCTCTCTCAGGTATTGTGATGGCCCCGTACGGTCATTCTTGGAGACAGCAGCGTCGCTTTGCCCTGCACACGCTGCGAGACTTTGGTCTGGGGAAGAAATCGGTGGAGGAGCGCGTGGCCGAGGAGGCCCATTACCTTGTCAAGGAGATGCTCAAGCAGGAAGGTGGGTTTACTCATCGTACCCCCATACACTACAGTGCACACGGTATGTGGACGTCCCTCCTAATTACTCAGGCTCAGGTGTTTTGGCCACTCCCACTGCTTACGGGTATATAATGCACACAGTCAAACAGTCTCCATAGACAAGCATTGTCAGTAGAATGGGTGGTTCTGAGGAGCTCAGTGACTTTACACGATGGCACCTTTGCCAAGTCAGTCCGTGGAGTTTCTGCCCTCGTAGATCTGCGTCAGTCAACTGAAGGTGCTAGTACTCTGAAATGGAAGCATCCAGGAGCAGCACAGCCATGAAGTGGTGGATCATAAAGGCCCCCACAGGAGGGTCGTGGAGTGCTGAAGACGTGTCCCTCAGGAACTTCATGAATAGGTCTCCATGACCGAGCAGCTTCACACAAGCGAAGATCACCATGTCCAACGGCAAGCATCAGCTGGGGTGGTGAAAAGGACACTGCAGTGGTAACGGTAACTTTCTTAGCAGCAGTTTGGTGAAGACCCCCTTTCCTGTTCAAGTCAGACCCTGTGCACTAGAGACGTTTGCACACTAGAGCTGTTTTCCAGATCCAGATCCACTGACTCCGCGAGTTGGGTATGTTTGGAGTGGCGCAGAGCACTGATCCCTGTCCTTCTCAAATTGGTGGTCTGGGGTTCACATCTACTGGTTTCTTGTGCGGTCCACTGGGGGTTGATGGTTGCGTGACTGGTTCGACTTCCTTCATTTTCCAGCTTTCATGCTAGTGGGAAAGGCTTGTGTTGTGGACAGTGGAGGAGTAAAGACAGCATTCAAGGCTTCCAATTGACCCACAGTTCGGATGCACTTTTTGGGTAAACCAGCAAGTCCAAGCAAATCCAGAACCAGTGCTGGGTGTGGACTCAAGTATCTGGGACAAGTGTCCTAAGTAAGCCCTGAGTAAGGTCCATAAAGACATGGTTTGGTGAGTTTGGTGTTCAGGGACTCCAGTAGCCTACACAAGTTCACAGTCAGCATCAGTTCCTGACCTCCCAAATGCTCTTTTGACTGAATTCCCACTGACACATTCCACAATCTAGTTTTCAGAAGGGTGGAGGCTGTTATAGCTGCTGTGGAGGGGGACATAGCAATGTCCTAGGTTAGGTCAAATAGGTGCGGTGACCAGTTGTCCACATACTGTTGCCCATATACCTCATATATACCTTTCAGTTAATCATGTCTCACGTTAAGACGAGACGAGTCTCTGCCCTTCTTCTCGTTCTGATCTGTTTCCTCTCTTTAATCTTCTGAAGGCAAGGCTTTTTACCCCATCCACCCCATCATGAACGCAGTCTCCAACATCATCTGCTCCATTGTCTTTGGGGACCGCTTTGAGTATGACGACGAGCGCTTCGCTAAGCTGCTTAAGTTTATAAATGAGAACGTTCGGCTCGCCGGATCACCTGCAGGACAGGTAACCACCAGCAGGAGGTTGTCTGATGGTCATTGCTGATATGTGTCGAGGTGTATCCTTGTGTCTAGAGCATGTAGAGGATGTAGATTCTATCCCACACTGGGAACATGCTGGGAATATCAAGGTACAATTGAAATGAGTCCCAGATGAGTATTGTGCCCAAAGAGCCAGCAGAGAACTCAACTAGGAACTTCGTGATTGGAGTACGAGCTAGAACATTTGATGAACCACAACTTTCAATGACACTTGGATGTTCTTCTGCTTCTTTCAGCTCTTCAACCTGGTCCCCTTCATAAAGCACATTCCAGGGCCTCACCAGAAGATCTGGAAAAATGCCAACTGTTTATTCGGGTTCATTCGTGAGGCTGTGAAAGAACACAGGGAGACTCTGGACCCGGAAAACCTCCGGGACTTCATTGATGCCTACCTGGTGGAGATGACCAAGGTGAGCATGACCCAGCAGCATTGATCCTGGAGACAGCAAGCCCTCCAGCAGAGCTTAGTCCCAACCCGGATCCAACATGCTTACCCAGTGCTAATGGGACTTCTGAGGACATCCCTCCGCTGGAGCAGGTGTGGCAGGTTCAGGTTGGAATTAAACTCTGCAGGAAGTTATCAGGAATACATACATGACTCCTTCCCTTCGTTTACTTGGCTACCAGCTCTTTTATAGGCTGCTCTGCTACGTCCTTAACAATTACTCACACCTTGTTAAAGTTTTCAGTCAAACAAAAATCCAATATGGCCTCCAAACAAACACTCTACCAAAGTGTGGTGGGATCACTTCTGATCAAGACCCCAACCTTCCGATCTTCAAAAGTCATGCTAGGAATCATGTAGCACATGTCCAGCTTAGAATACCTATAACCAGTCAGCCTGCTGTCTCCATCACATCCTTCAATAGCTAACAAGCTAGCTAGTATTTATTGGAGGATCCACCAAAAGCTGTGATGTACACAGTGCATACAGGTTAAATGTCCCGGCAGCTCAAAGAAGAGACATAGCCCATTAAATTTGAATGAGTGTTAGCTTAGCACTAACATGACATAATTCCCACTGAGACTGAATCCCATAGCTAGATTACATCAGCCTTCATCTTAGCAGCGCTATTCAATACCTTCATAGTTGAAGACTGGACTTTAAAATCTACTATATATGGACATATATGACCAAAAAAAATTTTGGACCCACATGAATATCCTCTGCTTCATTCAGATACGACATGTCCCTGCTTACGTCATGTGTGTGGTCGAGTCTCATTATATCAAACTCACGCACCAAGTTTCATTCCTGTTGGTTGATTCCTTCTGGGTGCAGCTGTTCTTTTGATGATGAGTGTATTTTGGCTGGATGTACACGAGCTGTGATGCTACATTTGAGCACCTCCTTGTGGTACCAACACAACATTAAGCTGAAGAACCGAATGCTTTGACGTGCGGTTGCAGTACCTCCACAGTAACATTACAGTAGGCATGCAGTGAGCTGTCTGACGCTGGATAGACTGGTAGTACTCTAAATGCTTCCCCGTCATTCAGCACAGGGTGAATAGAACACGGTAGAACACTGTAGAACACTGTGGACCACTGTAGAACACTGTAGAACACTGTAGAACACTGTGGAACATGGTAGAACACTGTAAATAACATTGTAGATTACAGTAGAACACTGTAGAACACATAGAACACTGTAGAACACTGTAGAACACTGTAGAACATGGTAGAACACTGTAAATAACATTGTAGATTACAGTAGAACACTGTAGAACACATAGAACACTGTAGAACACTGTAGAACACTGTAGAACATGGTAGAACACGGTAGAACACTGTAAAGAACATTTAACAACAGTGCATCTCTTTTGGTTCTGAGCAGCAAAAGTCAAAGGAAGACTCCACCTTCCATGAGGACAACATGATCATGTCCATTGCGGACCTCTTCCTAGCTGGGACAGACACTACAGCGACCACCCTCAGATGGAGCCTGATCTTTATGATGGACCACCCGGACGTACAAGGTAGAGGAACCGGTCTTGTGTTCTGCTCGGGTCTTTAAATCTGTTTCATTTTCTTTAACCAGTCTGTTCCTGTGTGTCCGGTTCTACCAGAGCGCTGTCACGAGGAGATCGTTCGGGTTCTCGGTTTTGATCGTTCTCCTTGCATGGATGACCGCGCAAGGCTCCCGTACACTTTCGCCACCATCAATGAGATCCAACGCAGAGCTAACATTCTTCCCCTTGGAGTGACGCACGCAACCACACAACCGACAACGCTGCACGGATACCACCTGCCCCCAGTAATGATGGAGGGATAGACGAATGTCTGTGATTGGATATGTGAAGAAATAGATGGATGAATAGGAATATGAACGGTGGATGTATGGATGAATGGGAATATGAACGGTGGAAGTATGGAAGAAGGGAAATGTAATTGGTGGATTCAGTGTGTATGGAAATATTAACCACTGAAAGGATGGAAGTACGACTAGGTGGATGGCTGAAAAGTTGAATGAAAGTTAGTTCCAAATTAGTGGAAAGATAAATGGATGGAGGGATGAATGCATGGACATTTGACTGGATGGAAGAAACCATGGATGAAAAGCTAAACAGAAAAATGGATGTGTAACCGCAGATAACCTTTTCCAGTCAGCAGTATTCCGACTCCAGGTTTTATTACAGCTACTAACACTGAAAAGAGCAACCAGTGAGTCCTTATGTAACCTCTTCAATCAGTAACTCAGCTCAAGGGTTTAGCTCAACTGTGTTATGGAGCATATGACTCATGGGTGAATGATGATATGAATAGATGGCTGTATGCAGGAATGGAAATATCAATAGGTGGAAGAATGAACCAATGGGAATGCGAATGGATGGAAGTATGGATGACTCGGAATGTGAATGGTGGACATGTGGATGAATGGGAATATCAATAATGGAAGTTTGGACAAATGTAAATATGAGTGGTGGAAGTATGGATGACTGGGAATACGAATGGTGGAAACAAAGAAGTATTAATGGTGGAAGTATAGAAGAATGGGAATGGTGGAAATAAGGAAATATGAATGGTGGAAGTACTGATGGATGGTGGAAGTATGTATGAATGGGAATATGAATGGTGGAAGTATAGATGGATGGAATATGAACAGATAAGTATAAAGGATCACATGACTTACAGGTGCTATTTGTTATTCCTATCTTTTCCCATTGCAGGGAACACAGATCCTTTCCAACTTAACGGCCATCATGACTGACAAGGACCACTGGAAGCACCCGGACACGTTCAACCCGGAGAACTTCCTGGACGAGAAGGGACAGTTCTGCAAAAACGACGCCTTCCTGCCGTTCTCTCTGGGTGAGTCTGCATCGTCTACCGCAGAGCTAACGTCCCACAGTGATGACATATAGGGTCCAGGTGGGACACATGCCTGACCAAACGTCCAGACAAGCTGTAAACGGTGTGTCTGTCCTGCAGGTCCGAGGGTGTGTCTGGGAGAGTCTCTAGCCAAGACGGAGCTCTTCATCTTCTTCACCTCTCTGCTCCAGCGGCTCAAGTTCTCATGGCCTCCTGGAGCTCCACCCCCAAACATGGATGGCATTTTGGGACTGGTCCGCACTCCGTTCCCCTTTGATACAATCTGCCACAGCAGAGAGACCACCCACTGAGTCACATCCTGCTCTTACACCATGAATGTACAATGATTAATGTAAGACCACCAGACAAATAATGAGCCCCCCGTGACTGAAACCTACCTAACACTGTGTAGCACCTCCACCTGCTCCAATAACACTGGGACTGGACTGGGCAGGGACTGGACGAGTTTCTGGATGTAGGCCACATCGATGTTTAGACACTCCTTCATCAAAGGATTGGTCAGTTGGTCCAGATTTGGTGGATGCCTTCCCTGGCACAAATCCGAGGAGAATTCCCTGTAGACTGGGATTGTATCCACTGCTGGTAGACTCGTATGACCGTACACTTCCATACACCTGCAGATTCAGCTACTTCCTTCATGCTATGGTCTTTGGCCTTTTAGCCAATCATTAACATCTGCTCTGGAGCCATTTTCCACACATGGAACGAGACATTCCCTGCACTGTAGCACCTCTTCCCAATCTATGGATCCCGTCAATCACACCCCACAGGGATTTATAGTAGCTCCATCATCCTGGTTAAAGGTACCACCACCTTAAACACACAAGGGGACTCGTTTGTTCTCCGGTGAGCGTCTATAAATAACAGAGCTGTTAAACTGCTGTATTCACTCTGTTTCTGTCTTTCATTTAATATCACTAATAAATCTATCCATGCCAGTCCGGGGTGTTCTCTGTCCTCTGTCTACTGAGTGCTGGGATAGGCTCCAGCACCCTCCACCACCCAGCAGGATAAGTGGGTTAGAAGATGGAGGAATAGATCTGAAAGAGACAGTACATTAAAGAAAGCACCGTACAACCTCCATCAGTGAGCCTTAGTACTGTAGCCTACGGAACCGGAATGTAGCTGCTGAACAATTTAAGGTGGAATGGAAAAACCTGGAGGAATGTAAGTACAAATGGTGGAAGTGAGGATGAATGGGAATATGAATTCCTATGCATTCCTTCTCCAGACGCTGGTGCATATGAAGCTGAATGCACAGAGCGTTCAGTGTACAGTTCACTGTTATTTCCCAGAACTGATATTCCCTAAAATTCCCTGCTCTGTCACTAAGCATTTTCCTGTTCTTATGGAAAGTGGAACGTGATTGGCTCTTTCCCGGGACAAAGGTGGAATCCCTCTGTGCTGAGCTTACTGATCCATAGGTGATATGAGTTAGTTAGATGCTGCATGTAGCTAGATCTACTGGAGTGGGATCAGTAGGTGTCAGTAAGGAAGTGCCTCAGCACTGAGAGCTGTGATTGAGGTAGTCGGCCAGTGGATGTCAGTCTTTAACCTTTCTCAACTCTCTCCTCTTTCCTGACGTTCCTCAAACCCAACACACTGTGGTGAGGAACTCTTTCCCTCATCTCATATGAGATGTTATTAACGAGGGGTTCTGAATGGAAACCGGCTTCCAGGCTAGATGGTGGTAGATGTTGGTGAAGGTCCTGAAGGAAAGCCTCAGATGAAGATCAGCCGTTACTGTGGATTCCCGTTCTACTGTATGTCCCAGGAGGTGGGAGCTCGGGCCATGTGGGTATAAGACACATTACAGGACATAGATGATCCAGTTCCTGTGAAAACTTTGAAAACTACACTTACTCAAAACTACAGGTAGCATGTCCCGTACTGCATGGTAGTATGTTCCCTTTCCTGATTTCTGCCTCCCGACCGTGGTCTAGACGGTGCAGGGGAGCATTTTTTGCGGTAGATAAGCAGATAGATAAGCGATCTGGCGTCGGAAAAAGACAGCACTTGGCTGGCTTGAATTTCAACTTTGCTTGAAAGAGCCGCTCCAACACTTGAGAACGGCGCTGGAGCATGTCTGGGACATCCTTTCCCAGCATCCAAATACACCAAACATGTCCCCCACTGAATTCCTGCAAGAACACGGTACATGAGACAACGTCACTGGGGCATTGCAAAGTCCGAAAGGCATAATGTTCCAGGTATAAAGTCCTGTCCTGCTGCAGGCCCGGTAGGTAGGTCTGGTCCTTTTTGCGTAGCAGTACTATTGGTGACACCCAGCTGCTGTTGTATGGCAAAGCCAATCCACCTTCGCGGCTTTGCAGAATCTGCTTATCAGCTTCAGGTTGTTTCTCAAATGGCATCCGCCGGGGCTGCTGCTTCACTGGTGGCCCAGGCTATGTCTGTATATCGTGCTGGACCAGACTAGTGCGGCCAAGGTCAGTGGGCCTGGTGGAAAACACATCACCATAAACTCTGAGGAGTTGAGCCGACCTCAGTTGGTTAGCCTCAGCACAGCTCCGCAACCATGTACAAACTCCCTCCATGACCCTGAACCATCAAACTGACCTGGTTGCAGGGTAGGAATTCTCTCTCTGACCCGCATTCTCGCCCTCGCTGTTGGATGAAATATCATAACGTACACGCCGGGCCTGTCTGCCCTGTGCACTGGACATGTTCACTTTCAGAATCAACCTGACTGGGCTCACCATCACATCGAGTACATCTCTGCTGGCCCTAAGGCTGTGCATTCTGAATTTCTGTTGGTGTCAGAGCTAAAGGGTTAATTTGCGACAGAGCTAAAGTCTCTACAGGCTGAGAAACATTCTCACAGATCGCATTTTTGGGGCAACATGGGGTTTAACAGTTGGCAGAGCTTTCAGTTCGATTCAGTTGTGACTCAAACCCTCTATCACACATCTTCAGCTCCTCTTCCTGTTTCCTGAATGGGCTGGTGAGAGTGTGAGCTAAGCTGCGCTGGTTCATACGTGTTTGACCTAACGGGTCTGTGTTTACAGCTGCTGATACCGTTTTCATCATTGAACAGATTCAGTGACCAGTGGTGACCTGAAGGCGTTTCAGTAAGTTGCTGCATTCTCAAACTCGCATCATCTGAGTGGCCGCCATTTCCTCTCTCTAGCTCTGCAGCTTACAAAAAAACTTGGCTAGCCACAGTGCTAGTCACTTTATAAACAGTCAGTGTTTGTTTTTCCACCGCTTAAATCTACTTGGCTAAACAAGTATTATTTTAACGACTCAGCAATGCAGGAGGAATGAAACCGGGACAAGCCCCCAGTGTTCCTTTTCCTGATGTCTGAATCATGTCAGTCATGTCAGTATCACATGATGTCAGGGGAGCATTTTTCATCACTAGCTCCAGGGCCTGAACGAGCTAACTACCCACTCGTTCCAGAGTAATTCCCACAACTTCCACCAACAAGGACGAGCTGGACTGGATTGCATCATGTACCTTTACATTTGTTGTAGACAATTTGTGCATAAACCAAATCAAGAGTGGCCAGCATAGACGAAAGAAAGGTGCCATTCTGAGTCACTCCATGACAGTCTGGTACGACACCACTGCAGTCTTTGGTGACGGTGACGTGGTGTTAAGGACAGTCGTGGTAACGGTCTGTGTGCATGTAGTCCTGTGTGGTGCAGCCGTCTGCTGAACAGGAGGACTCATGGAGGACACCACTGCTCGCTGAGGGTCTGTAATGGTGGCTGTTGGGTCAGTCAGGGACAGGGATAAGACCCGTCCTTGATGTATGCCGTTGAGTCTCATGATGTCAAACTCTCCCACCAAGTTTCTTCCTGTTGGTTGATTCCTTCCGGGTGCAGCTGTTCTTTTAATGATGAGTGTATTTTGGCTGGATGTACACGAGTTGTGTTGCAACATTTGAGCACCTCCTTGTGGTACCAACACAAAGAACACTGTAGAACAGGGTGGAACATGGTAGAACACTGAAGAACATGATAGAACACTGTAGAGCATGGTAGGACACTGTAGGACACTGTAGAACACTGTAGAACACTGTAGAACATGATAGAACATGATAGAACACTGTAGATCATGATAGGACACTGTAGAACACTGTATAACACGGTAGAACACTGTAGAGCATGGTAGGACACTGTAGGACACTGTAGAACACTGTAGAACACTGTAGAACATGATAGAACATGATAGAACACTGTAGAGCATGATAGGACACTGTAGAACACTGTATAACACGGTAGAACACTGTAGAGCATGGTAGGACACTGCAGGACACTGTAGAACACTGTAGAAGACTGTAGAACATGGCAGAACACTGTGGAACACAGTAGAACATGGTAGAACACTGTATAACACTGTCGAACACTGTGGAACACTGTAGAACACTGTAGAACACTGGAACACTGTGGAACACTGAAGACCACTGTAGAACACTGTAGAACACTGTATAACATGGTAGAACACAGTAGAACACTGTAGAACACTGTGGAACACTGTGGAACACTGTAGAACACTGTAGAACACTGTAGAACACTGTAGAACACTATAGAACATGGTAGGACACTGTAGGACACTGTGGAACACTGTAGAACACAGTATAACATGGTAGAACACTGTGGAATACAGTAGAGCACTGTAGAAGATGGTAGAACACTGTGGAACACGGTGGACCATTGTAGAACATAGTTGAACACTGTAGAACACTGTGGAACACTGTGGAACACTGTAGAAGTGATGTCATATAGGGTCCAGGTGGGACACATGCCTGACCAAACGTCCAGACAAGCTGTAAACGGTGTGTCTGTCCTGCAGGTCCGAGGGTGTGTCTCGGAGAGTCTCTAGCCAAGACGGAGCTCTTCATCTTCTTCACCTCTCTGCTCCAGCGGTTTCTGGATGTAGCCACATCGATGTTTAGACACTCCTCCATCAAAGGATTGGTCAGTCGGTCCAGATTTGGTGGAGGCCTTCCCTGGCACAATTCCGAGGAGAATTCCCTGTAGACTGGGATTGTATCCACTGCTGGTAGACCCGTATGACCGTACGCTTCCACACACCTGCAGATTCAGCTACTTCCTTCACACTATGGTCTTTGGCCACGCCCACATGCAGTCCCTCCTTTTAGCCAATCATTAACATCCGCTCTGGAGCCATTTTCCACACATGGAATGAGACATTCCCTGCACTGTAGCACCTCTTCCCGATCTATAGATCCCGTCACTCACACCCCGCAGGGATTTATGGTAGCACCACCATCCTGGTTAAAGGTACCACCACCTTAAACACACAAGGGGACTCGTTTGTTCTCCGGTGAGCGTCTATAAATAACAGAGCTGTTAAACTGCTGTATTCACTCTGTTTCTGTCTTTCATTTAATATCACTAATAAATCTATCCATGCCAGTCCGGGGTGTTCCCTGTCCTCTGCCTACTGAGTGCTGGGATAGGCTCCAGCACCCTCCACCACCCAGCAGGATAAGTGGGTTAGAGGATGGAGGAATAGATCTGAAAGACACAGTACATTAAAGAAAGCACCGTACAACCTCCATCAGTGAGCCTTAGTACTGTAGCCTACGGAACCGGAATGTAGCTGCTGAACAATTTAAGGTGGAATAGAAAAACCTGGACGAACGGAAGTATAAATGATGGTGGTATGGATGAATGGGAATATGAATGGTGGTAGTATGGATGAATGGGAATATGAATGGCGGTGGTATGGAAGAATGGGAATATGAATGGTGGTAGTATGGATGAATGGGAATATGAATGGTGGTAGTATGGATGAATGGGAATATGAATTGTGGTAGTATGGATGAATGGGAATATGAATGGTGGTGGTATGGATGAACGGGAATATGAATGGTGGTGGTATGGATAAATGGGAATATGAATGGCGGTGGTATGGAAGAATGGGAATATGAATGGTGGTAGTATGGATGAATGGGAATATGAATTGTGGTAGTATGGATGAATGGGAATATGAATGGTGGTATGGATGAATGGGAATATGAATGGCGGTGGTATGGAAGAATGGGAATATGAATGGTGGTAGTATGGATGAATGGGAATATGAATAGTGGTGGTATGGATGAATGGGAATATAAATGGTGGTGGTATGGATGAATAGGAATATGAATGGTGGTAGTATGGATGGATGGGAATATCAATGGTGGTGGTATGGATGAATGGGAATATGAATGGTATTAGTATGGATGAATGGGAATATGAATGGCGGTGGTATGGATGAATAGGAATATGAATGGTGGTTGTATGGATGAATGGGAATATGAATGGTGGTGGTATGGATGAATGGGAATATGAATGGTATTAGTATGGATGAATGGGAACATGAATGGCGGTGGTATGGATGAATAGGAATATGAATGGTGGTTGTATGGATGAATGGGAATATGAATGGTGGTGGTATGGATGAATGGGAATATGAATGGCGGTGGTATGGAAGAATGGGAATATGAATGGTGGTGGTATGGATGGATGGGAATGGCGGTGGTATGGATGAATGGGAATATGAATGATGGTGGTATGGATGAATGGGAATATGAATGGCGGTGGTATGGATGAATGGGAATATGAATGGTAGGAGTATGGACAAATGGATATATACTTGGTGGATTCATGTGTGAATGAAAATATGAATGACTGGAAACATGACTAGATGGATGGATGAACAGCTAAATGAATGTGTGGGTGAGTGAACCGATGAAAGGCACCACAGCTAAAAGGCTAAACAGACATAAATATGAAAGTATGGATGGATAAACATCTGAAGGGTGGAGGTAACAATGGATGTGGAACCACACAACCTTTTCCAGACAGCAGTATTCTGAGTCGCTGGTGGATATGAAGCTGAATGTCAGCACCAGAAAGTAACTGCTATCAAATCTGTGGACCATGGACATATGTCCACACCAGTAGGGGTCCTTGGCTGCATAAAGTTTGGGAACTCCCGCATGGCCATTGAGAACCCCCTCTGGAATTAAATCAGTGGGACATTTCCACACTCCTCCACCAGGGCGCGCTGATGTGCTTTCAGTCTATTTTTGTGGACATGGTGTTTGTATTTGTCTGCACAGTTGATCTCCAGAGCTGCATGGTGTTTCCAGTATTTTGTCCATGAAGAGTGGTTGATTGTATTATCCCATAAGAGGAACCTGCTGGGTTTAGGGACATCAGTAAAGCTCCGTGTTGAGACTAGCACTGAATCTGCTTCTTATGTCGTCTTTTGGTCCCCTACCAGCTCTCTGCCCGTCTCTGCACCACTTGCTGGAATCTCAGGAGGCTGAAACAGTGGCTTGTCCACACAGCTCAGTATTCCCAGTCCTGTGAGTTCTGGTCATGTGGGAACACTCTCACTTACACTACTGAACACAGCCGTGAGTTCTACAGTCTACTTTCACCTTCACACCTCACCGAGTGTTCAGTGTACAGCAGGGTTATTATCATTAACGGAAAAAAAACGAAACAACGAAAACTGAAATTGAAAAAAACATTTTTGTTAACTGAAATAAATAAAAACGGTAATTAAAAGAAAAAACGAAAACTAACTGGAACTATATGTTTGAAATCATAGATAGAATACCCTTCGTTTTCCTGTTTTCGTTTCAGTTCATTTATTAGCCTTGTGGACTGACATGAAATCGATTTTTCCCCCCGGAGCAGTTTTACGTTAGCTGCCGGCACCGTACGGCACCTCATACAGTTGGGTGCTGTATGTGATTTCTTTAAATACGACTGTGAGAAAGATAAAAGTCCATCTGAGAAGCTCGCACAAGAGGGCTACTTGTGAGTACCTCGACAAGCTAGCCTCTCTGAGTAGCTCCCCCGAAAGAGAAGCCACATCCCGGCCAGGTAGCACCGGGAAGGAGACAACCATAATGGACTGCTTCCACCGGCGACCGAATAGCTGCTGGTTAGTTAATACGCAGGAACACCGTAAGCGGGAGGATGCACTGGTAAATATGAGATCGGGATATCCACACAACTATGTGACTCGATTGCCTTCAAAAAGTTGAACTTTTCATGCGACCCAAAATTAAACTCACCTGGTGCTGCAAGAGTGAATAACCTTATTGGAGCTAAGCTGGAAAAGGCACAGCACAAACTGAAGGAGATCATAAAGGACACGAAGTAGCCCACCCTCTGTGTAGATGGTTGGAGCATAAGAGGAATAACAGCATCTTTCATGGGTGTGTTTTTATCATCCACCCGGAGGCCAGCTTCACCAAGCTTTTTAACCTACACCGAAAGGAGCACCCACACACCGGGGAGTCTTTTGCTCGCTGCGTTGATGAGACATTCATGGGGTGTAGTAGAAGACAGGGTTCATTTGTCCTCAGTATATTGACTATATTTAACAGCAGTATTACACACATGCACTTAAGCCTGCTGTCTCGTGGACGGTTACAGTCGTTGTGGACAGTTTGTTGTTCAGCAGTAACTCAATACATTTTTTTTAAAAGGTGGAAATCCCTCCGTGCTGAGCTTACTGATCCATAGGTGCTATGAGTTAGTGAGATGCTGCATGTAGCTACATCTACTGGAGTGGGATCAGTAGGTGTAAGTAAGGAGGTGCCTCAGCACTGAGAGCTGTGATTGAGGCAGTCGGCCAGTAGATGTCAGTCTTTAACCTTTTTCAACTTTCTCCTCTTGCCTGATGTTCCTGAAACCCAACACACGGTGGTGAGGAACTCTTTCCCTCACCTCATATGAGATGAGGTTCTGAATGGAAACCGGCTTCCAGGCTAGATGGTGGTAGATGCTGGTGAAGGTCCTGAAGGGAAGCCTCAGATGAAGATCAGCCATTACTGTGGATTCCCGTTCTACTGTATGTCCCAGGAGGTGGGAGCTCGGGCCATGTGGGTATAAGACACGCTATAGGACACAGATGATCCAGTTCCTGTCTCTGGGCAGAAGTGAGTCCCCTTGTGTGTTTAAGGTGGCAGTAACTTCAGGCTCCTGCAGATGGCGCTGATTGAGGATGATGGTGCTATGATACCTGCAGGCTGTGAGTGACGGGGTTCACAGATTGAGAAAAGGTGGTGGATCAGTTTGACAGTTAGTGCCATATATCTATAATGTCTGGCCTTCCTGTTCCTTTAGTACTGCGATCTACATGGAACCTAGCAGACCTTATCTAGAACAGCAGGTAGCATGTCCCGTACTGCATGGTAGTAGTATATTCGTCAGAGCATTATTATGTCCGTCTGGCCGGCAGTGTCACTGATACTGTGGCGTATCACGCTCCAGTCATGATTCATAAGGAGCGTTTAATAAGCAGATTATGTCAAGTCAGCGTATCAGGGCATAGCACTGGGGCTGCATTGCACTCTAGCTTCAAATTACAGACTGGTAATTCTTCCTCCAGTGAAACAAAGGAAGCAGCTCAGGAAGCCACACTGTCCTTGTATGCTGGACTGTGACATGATGTTGCATCATGCTCATTCATGCTCCCCCTGTGCCTCTAGTAGGTGGGTCCCTGATTCCTGGGGACGCCCATTATAACCAAGGAGGCCACCATGTGCTGAAAGATGAGTGTGTTGTCCTCCCTCTCTCCCCCCACTTCCTGGTGTTACTGTATAAAGCCGTCTGCTCTGAGCTCTCCTCCACCTCTCTCAGAATTTAGTCTGTGCTGAGGTATCTGGACTGGATGAACTCCTGGATGAACTTCAGGCTGAACTCCTCCAGGATCCGCTACCCTCCCGGACCCACACCGTTGCCCTTCGTTGGTAACGTGCTCCTGCTCATGAAGGATCCGATGGCGCTGGTCAGATCGGTCAGTATCCTGTGATTCTTTTTCCTTTACTACACTGTAAAGTGTACGTGGGAATGTGAGAGGAGTTATATCAGTGTAGCTTATTCTGGTTGTGCAGTGCTAAAGCTAAAGCTAACGCAGCTCTACTGTTATTCGATTTATATTCTTCTTCTTCTTCTTCTTATTTTTCTGCCGTTTCTTCGCCGATTAACTCGCCCTGCAGTTTTCGAGATATTGACTCCGTTCCAACTCCATATTGATCCGCTAATGTGGGCTCGTATACAGCTTTTGGATCGGATGCACGGATTCCGAGGAAGGAATTTTTTCACATAGGGAATGAATCGGCCGAAAACGCGTGCCCATCTAACCCACTTCCGCTCGACCTAGAGACACCAAATCGGATACACTGACTCAGAGCACAGCCCCGAGCAGGAATTCAGTGTTGGATTGACCTGCACTCGTCCGTTACTCTTTATTTTTGCATCCATTTTTCCTCCCATAGAGAATGAATAGGAAGGAAAATTGTTTGCCTATGTACTCTACTCCCGCTCGACCTAGAGCTTCCAAATCAGATACAAGGTGATGGATTGACCCGCACTCGTTCATCTCTCCTTTTTTCCTGCATCCCTCGTTCCTCCCACAGAGTCCCAGTCATTTTTAGACACACCTAAAGCCGGCTGTTTCGTTCGCCCGAGAGGCGCAAATCTTCACATACACACTAAGGGCAGGTCCCCAAGCACTACTGCGCAGCCATACTGACCCGCACTCGTCTATCTGTTGTTTATTCATCCCTCGTTCCTCCCATAGAGTCCCAGTCATTTTCGACCCAAACCCAACCCTGCTGTTTCCTTCGCCTGAGAGCCACCAGACTTTACATGCTCACTAAGGGCAGGCCCCTAAGCACTAATCCATACTGACCCGCACTCATCTATTTGTCGTTTTTGCATCCCTCGTTCCTCCCATTGAACCCCATTCATCTTGAACAACATCTAGCAAACACTCCGCAAACAACACTGACACAATAGCAGCGGCCTAGCAACCCCTTAGCAGCCACCTGAGACATAGTAACCGGCTAGCAACACCATAGCAACCACCTGGGACACCATAGCAACCAGCTAGCAACCGCCTAGCAACACCTTAGCAACCACCTAGCAACAACTTAGCAACCACTAGTGACACCATAGCAACCACCTTGGATACCATAGCAACTGCCTAGCAACACCCTAGCAACCACCTAGTAACGCACTTGAAATGAAATGCACTTTTCTAGTTATTATTATTGTTTATTTTTTTATTTTTAAATTATCATTATCGGTGGTTAATAACATTATTATAACTTGGTAAGTCGATATTTTATAACAGCAATAATTTTGAGATACGGACGTGCCACTGCCTGAAACAGAGAACGAGAAATCTACTTCTCCTGCTCCTTATGTCGGGAATGGGCTTCCACAGATGTCTGATAATTCTAATCTGTAATCTCTGAAACTCAGTCAAACACAAGATGTCAGACTATCTAGAAATATTGATGTTCTCCACCCCCTAGTGATGTCTCCATCTCCTCATGTATATCCGAACGCCATAGAGCCCATGCAGGCTCTTAACGCTATCCAGTAAATACGGTATCTGCGTCCCTTAACAGCATGGAGCGTATGGTGAGAGGTCCTCCATAAAATAAATAATACACTAGTACTAGGGCGTGGCCGAGCTCCGCAGATGGTGTGAACAGGTGCTGAAATGTTAAACCTAGGAAGACAAGATATGGTTTGTGACTGAACAAGGATTAAGAAGGAGCTTTCGTTCAGAATGGAGCCGTGTTTTTCTGTGCGAGGCTCCATACGTTCCGTTACTCCACTGGATCTCCAACGGGTATGAGTCAGTAACCTGCGGCGGCACTCACTTACTAGTGCGTTGCCATTCCATCAACCGGCATCTGTAGATCACCATAAACAATTCCCTCCACCTGCTGTCTCTTCATCCCCCTCGTCATCTATTCTCCACCTCTGTCTGCCTCTCTCAGGGAGGTTTGTGACGGGCCACGTGCAATCCGGTCCATTCTGGGAGACAGCAGCGTCGCTTTGGCCCTGCACACGCTGCGCAAGTATTGTTGGTCTGGGGAAGAAATTGGTGAGGGAGCGCGTGGCTGATGGCGACGCACATTACCAGATGCGAGGGTAGGGTTATCAAATCCCTACCCCGTCATGCCTCATCGCATCAAGGAGATGCTCAAGCAGGAAGGTGGGTTTACTCATCGTACCCCCATACACTACAGTCCACACGGTATGTGGACACCTCTCCTAATTACTCAGGCTCAGGTGTTTTGGCCACGCCCACTGCTTACAGGTGTATAATGCACACAGTCAAACAGTCTCCATAGACCAGCATTGTCAGTAGAATGGGTCGTAATGAGGATCTCAGTGACTTTACACGATGGCACCTTTGCCAAATCAATCCTTCTGATCTGTGTCAGTCGACTGAAGGTTCTAGAACTCTTAAATGGAAGCATCTAGGAGCAGCTCTAGGAGTCATGAAGTGGTTGATCATGCAAACTCACACAGTGGGGTCATGGAGTGCTGAAGACCTGTCCCTCAGGAACATGAATAGGTCCTGAATGAATAGGGTACATGTCTGCTGGTTCCTGGTGTGGTGCACTGGGAGTTGATGGTTGAGTGACTGGTTCGACTTACTTCCCTTTCCAGCTTTCGTGCTGGTGGGAAAGGCTTGTGTTGTGGACAGTGGAGGAGATGGAATGGCACGTAGCTATGGAAGGAGTAGAGACGGCATTCAAGGCTTCCAACTGACCCACAGTTCGGATGGACTTCTTGGGTAAACCAGCAAGTCCAAGCAAATCCAGAATCAGTGCTGGGGGCAGACTCAAGTATCTGGGACAAGTGTCCTAAGTAAGCCCTGAGTAATGTCCATAAAGACATGGTTTTGTGAGTTTGGTGTTCAGGGACTCCAGTAGTCTGACCTGACCTCAACTCCACTGAACATTCTTCTAATGAACTTGGGGGTTGATTTTGAGCCAGGCCTTCTTGGTCAGCATCACCAATGCTCTTTTGACTGAATGGGTATAAATTCACAAAGTCTTTCTAGAAGAGTGGAGGCTGTTGTAGCTGCTTTGGAGGGGGACATAGCAATGTCCTAGATTAGGTCAAATAGGTGTGGTGACCAGTGGTCCACATACTGTTGCCCATATACCTCATATATACCTTTCAGTGAATGCCACACGTTAAGACGAGACGGGTCTCTGCCCTTCTTCTCGTTCTGATCTGTTTCCTCTCTTTATTCTTCTGAAGGCAAGGCTTTTTACCCCATCCACCCCATCATGAATGCAGTCTCCAACATCATCTGCTCCATTGTCTTTGGGAACCGCTTCGAGTATGACGACGACGAGCGGCTTCGCTAATACTCGCTAGGAGGATTAGAAATGGAAACAATTCTCTTTCTCGCGGATCACCTGTCAGTAGGACAGGTAACCACCATCAGGAGGTTGTATGATGGGTCACTTGCGTGCTATGAGTCGAGCGCGTGTACTTGTTTAGCAGGCAGGTAGACGGATGTAGCTTTCTACCCCACACTGGAGAACCACGCTGGAAGATATCCAGGTACCTCACTACTTTCAGTGGCACTTACGATGCCTTCTTCTAACTTCTTTTCAGATCTTCAACCTGGTCCCCTCTCATCAAGCCACCTTCCAGGGCCTCACCATGAAGATCTGGAAGGGAAAAAATGCCAATCTGCATATTCGGGTTCATTCGTGAGGCTGTGCGCAGGCAAACCGCAGGGAGATCTCTGGACCCGCGATAAAACCTCCCGGGACTCCATCGGCATGCCTACCTGGTGGAGATGACCAGGGTGAGCATGAACAGCAGCAGTGAGCCTGGAGGACAGCAAGCCTTAGCAGGCTTAGTCTTAAACATGG
>JAMWET010002246.1:207500-276500 GCA_024036415.1 Prochilodus magdalenae | reverse complement strand
AGCCTCTGCGCTCATCTGAATGAGCGCCCGCGCTGCCAAAGGAGGGCGGAGATTGCAGGCACGACTGCTGCACGCCCCGCCCACGGCGCCGTGATTGGTTCGCCGTGTCCCGCCCCCGCGCTGGGATTGGGTGTCCAAAGCAGAGTGCATTTCTGAGAGGGAGTATGTGTGATCTGTTGATTAATCGCGATTAATCGTTTAATTTGGTGTAATACTGATTAATAACTGATTAATAAGGGGGATTAATGACGTTCTAATTTGTTGACATGCATGTATATATGACCATCTGTATATGAGCACAATGCCGAAATATGGAATTCAGATGTTTCCACGTCAGCCATTTCTAACAGGTGGTCAAGGTCATGCATCTCTGTGCAGCCTGCCTAGAGAAACACTGGCAGGAAACTGGGTCTGATACTGAGGAGCTCAGTGACTGGCATTGTCATTGAATGCCAACTTTGCCACAAGCCGGTCTGTGAAATCTCGGGTCTGCTAAAGCTGCCCTGGACAACCGTAAGTTCAGTTGTTGTGTAATGGAAGCTTCCACGAGCAACGACAGCTCAGCCAACAAAGCGGCTGACCACACCATATAGCTGTGGTGTGGTAAAGCCTGAAGTGTGGGTTTCCATGGCCGAGCAGCTGCACACAAGCCTGACTGGGTGTACACACCGCTAGCGGCTAGCTGGTGACAATCGGTGGAGTGACCACAGACGACACGATGAAAGCGGTGTGAAGTTCAGTTCCAAGGGTCAGCACTAACTAATCAGAACCCCCCTGAACACCTCTGAACACTGTTGGGATGAGCTATAGTGGATTATGAGCCAGAACTCAATATATATATATATGTATAACTGTGTTTAGGGTGGCAGTACCTCCAGGGTGTCCGGAAGGTGGCAAGGAGTGAAAAAGGAGACCCGGATGGGGGCTATAAAAACCCCTGTTGGGTGTGAGTGACGGGGATACCATAGGGGATGGGAAAGAGGTGGCTACAGTGCAGGGAAATGTCTCGTTCCATGTGTGGGGTAAAAGCTCCAGAGCAGATGTTAATGATTGGCACTAAAAGGAGGGGGACTGCAATGCCTGGGCGTGGCCTAAGACAATATTGTAGTGTGAGGAAGTAGCTGAATCTGCAGGTGTGTGGAAGCGTACGGTCATACGGGTCTACCAGCAGTGGATACAATCCCAGCCTACAGGGAATTCTCCTCGGAACTGTGCCAGGGAAGGCCTCCACCACATCTGGACCAGCTGACCAATTCTTTGATATATGCTACATATACAGTATGTAAATACTGAGATCACCAGAAAGAAGGGATGAGCATCATTCCTTTCTTTATTCTTAAGGCACGTTGTGCGGAGACGGTGTGTGTGGTGGTCTCTAGCTCTGTTTCTCTCTCAGGGGGTCCAGGAGATGACCTGTATGGCGGTGGCTGAGGCTCTCTGGATGATGGGCTCTGGATGGTGTAGTCGTGCCTGAAGCTGAGGCAGGTGCTGGAGGAGCTGTGTTCGGGCCCGAGGAGCCTCCGCCAGGCAGGTGAGGGCCCGCAGGGCATTAACGCACACTGCCAGGTCCTCACTCTCCACGAGACACAGCAGAGGGCTCAGGACCCCAGCCTCCAGAGCCTGGAACTTACCTACACCCACCCGGGACGGGGGGGCAGAGAGAGCAGTCGTGATCAATCTATTCAGCTGTCTGTCGTAATAACGCTCAGCTCAACACAGGCAGCTACACGCAGTACCCAACCACTAACACGCAATGCACAATCAGTAGATCAAAATATCAATTTAATAAACAGGTATATACTGCAGTTAACTCTACACTGCAGTGGTGGCGTAGTTGTGCAGTGGTGGTGTAGTTGTGCAGTGGTGGTGTAGTTGTGCAGTGGTGGTGTAGTTGTGCAGTGGTTGTGTAGTTGTGCAGTGGTGGCGTAGTTGTGCAGTGGCTGTGTAGTTGTGCAGTGGTTGTGTAGTTGTGCAGTGGTTGTGTAGTTGTGCAGTGGTGGTGTAGTTGTGCAGTGGCTGGTAGCTGTGCAGTGGTTGTGTAGTTGTGCAGTGGTGGTGTAGTTGTGCAGTGGTTGTGTAGTTGTGCAGTGGTGGTGTAGTTGTGCAGTGGTGGTGTAGTTGTGCAGTGGTTGTGTAGTTGTGCAGTGGTGGCGTAGTTGTGCAGTGGCTGTGTAGTTGTGCAGTGGTTGTGTAGTTGTGCAGTGGTGGTGTAGTTGTGCAGTGGTGGTGTAGTTGTGCAGTGGCTGGTAGCTGTGCAGTGGTTGTGTAGTTGTGCAGTGGTGGTGTAGTTGTGCAGTGGTTGGGTAGTTGTGCAGTGGCTGGTAGTTGTGCAGTGGTGGTGTAGTTGTGCAGTGGTGGTGTAGTTGTGCAGTGGCTGTGTAGTTGTGCAGTGGTGGCGTAGTTGTGCAGTGGCTGTGTAGTTGTGCAGTGGTTGTGTAGTTGTGCAGTGGTGGTGTAGTTGTGCAGTGGCTGTGTAGCTGTGCAGTGGTGGCGTAGTTGTGCAGTGGTGGCGTAGTTGTGCAGTGGCTGTGTAGTTGTGCAGTGGTGGTGTAGTAGTGCAGTGGTGGTGTAGTTGTGCAGTGGTGGTGTAGTTGTGCAGTGGTGGTGTAGTTGTGCAGTGGCTGTGTAGTTGTGCAGTGGCTGTGTAGTTGTGCAGTGGCTGTGTAGTTGTGCAGTGTTTGTTTAGTTGTGCAGTGGCTGTGTAGTTGTGCAGTGGTGGTGTAGTTGTGCAGTGGCTGTGCAGTTGTGCAGTGGCTGTGTAGTTGTGCAGTGGCTGTGTAGTTGTGCAGTGGCTGTGTAGTTGTGCAGTGGTATTGTAGTTGTGCAGTGGCTGTGTAGTTGTGCAGTGGTGGTGTAGTTGTGCAGTGGTGGTGTAGTTGTGCAGTGGCTGTGTAGTTGTGCAGTGGTGGTGTAGTTGTGCAGTGGCTGTGTGAGTTTGCGGTGTTCTGAAAGGGTCTACTGCACTCTGATAATGTAAATGGACGAGTGACGGTGTGCAGTGTGGTATTGATTGTGATGTTGGGGGTGAGTGTGACCTCTGACCTCTGGTGATGACCGCAGTGTTCATTATGATTCCAGCGGCATTAGCACTGACCCCCGGGTCAGCGTCACTCAACAACCGCACTGCAACAGGCAAAACCTCCTCCTCACACACCTTCACCTTCCCCTCCAGAGGAACACTGAGAAAGAGAGAGAGACAGGTAGAGGGTGAGAGAGACAGGTAGAAGAAGAGAGAGAGACAGGGAGAGGGAGAGAGCAAGAGATAGAGGGAGAGACAGGTAGAAAAAAGAGAGAGACAGGTAGAGGGAGAGAGACAGATAGAAGGAGAGACAGAGAGAGATGGAAAAAGAGGTAGAGGGAGAGAGACAGGTAGAGGGAGAGAGAGTCAGGTAGAGGGAGAGAGAGATAGAGGGAGAGAGAGACAGGTAGAGGGAGAGAAAGTCAGGTAGAGGGAGAGAGAGGTAGAGGGAGAGAGAGACAGGTAGAGGGAGAGAAAGTCAGGTAGAGGGAGAGAGAGGTAGAGGGAGAGACAGGTAGAGGGAGAGAGAGAGGTAGAGAAAGTCAGGTAGAGAGAGAGACAGGTAGAGAGAGAGACAGGTAGAGGGAGAGAGACAGGTAGAGAGAGAGACAGGTAGAGGGAGAGAGAGACAGGTAGAGGGAGAGAGAGACAGGTAGAGGAAGGGAGAGTCAGGGCGGCAGGTTTCCTCTGGTAGAATGGAACTGCAGTGTGCGGCTTCACTGACTCTCCAGTGACCCTCACCTGATGGCCAGCATGGCGGAGGCGGCCGCTCTGCGGATGTCAGTGGACGGGTGTGCGAGTTGTTCCCGCAGCACACGGACTCCGTTGCTGATCAGAGCAGACAGAGCGTCCACCCGGACACAGCAGCTCAGAGTGGACAGAGCCAGCTCACGAATATCCTCCGGCTCCCCTGCAACCTTCATCACCAACCTGGGGACCAAACCCAGAGACACCATACAGACCACACCTACAGAGAGAGACAGAGAGAGAGAGAGAGAGAGAGACAGAGAGAGAGAGAGAGAGAGAGAGAGAGAGAGAGAGAGACAGAGAGAGAGAGAGAGAGAGAGAGAGACAGAGAGAGAAACAGAGAGAGAGAGAGAGAGAGAGAGAGAGAGAGAGAGAGAGAGAGAGAGAGAGAGAGACAAAGAGAAAGAGAGAGAGAGAGAGACAGAGAGAGACAGAGAGAGACAGAGAGAGAGAGAGAGAGAGAGAGACAGAGAGAGACAGAGAGAGAGAGAGAGAGAAATAATCAAGGGGTTGCTTTAGAAAATGATTATGGTGATAGAAGGGGGGGTTGAAAGTGATGATGGGAGTGATCGTAAAAATGATCGTGATAAGAGTGATGTGTAGGGATGATCGTAGGAGTGATCATAGGAGTGATCCTAGTAGTGATTGTGATAAGGGTGATGTGTAGGAGTGATTGTAGGAGTGATCCTAGGAGTGATCATAGAAGTGATTGTAGGAGTGATCATAGAAGTGATTGTAGGAGTGATCATAGAAGTGATCGTAGGAGTGATCGTAGGAGTGATCGTAGGAGTGATCCTAGAAGTGATCGTGATACGGGTGATGTGTAGGAGTGATCGTAGGAGTGATCCTAGAAGTGATCGTGATAAGGGTGATGTGTAGGAGTGATCATAGGAGTGATCCTAGGAGTGATCATAGAAGTGATTGTAGGAGAGATCATAGGAGTGATCATAGGAGTGATCATAAGAGTGATCCTAGGAGTGATCGTAGGAGTGATCCTGATAAGAGTGATGTGTAGGAGTGATCGTAGGAGTGATCCTAGGAGTGATCATAGAAGTTATTGTAGGAGTGATCGTAGGAGTGATCCTAGAAGTGATCATAGAAGTGATTGTAGGAGTGATCATAGGAGTGATCGTAGGAGTGATCCTGATAAGAGTGATGTGTAGGAGTGATCCTAGGAGTGATCATAGAAGTGATTGTAGGAGTGATCATAGGAGTGATCCTAGAAGTGATCATAGAAGTGATTGTAGGAGTGATCCTAGAAGTGATCGTGATAAGGGTGATGTGTAGGAGTGATGTGTAGGAGTGATCCTAGGAGTGATCATAGAAGTGATTGTAGGAGAGATCATAGGAGTGATCATAGGAGTGATTGTAGGAGAGATCATAGGAGTGATCATAGGAGTGATCGTAGGAGTGATTGTAGGAGAGATCATAGGAGTGATCATAGGAGTGATTGTAGGAGAGATCATAGGAGTGATCATAGGAGTGATCGTAGGAGTGATCATAGGAGTGATGTGTAGGAGTGATCGTAATCGTGATAAGAGTGATGTGTAGGAGTGATCGTGGTAAGAGTGATGTGTAGGAGTGATCGTGGTAAGAGTGATGTGTAGGAGTGATCATAGGAGTGATCGTAGGAGTGATCGTAGGAGTGATGTGTAGGAGTGATCGTAGGTATGATCGTAGGAGTGATGTGTAGGAGTGATCGTAATCGTGATAAGAGTGATGTGTAGGAGTGATCGTGGTAAGAGTGATGTGTAGGAGTGATCGTGGTAAGAGTGATGTGTAGGAGTGATCGTAGGAGTGATTGTAGGAGTGATGTGTAGGAGTGATGTGTAGGTGTGATCGTAGGAGTGATCGTGAGTCTGCCTCTGATATGCGGATGTATGGAGCACTGTGATGGTACTGCAGGTTATTATGGGGTGGAGTTTAATAATCAGTCTGAAGCTGAATCTAGCAGGTCCTGCTCACTGACCTGCACGCCCTGCCTGCTAAGGAGGACATCTGGTCCTGGTGCTCGCGGTGTTCGGAGTGCTGCGCTCAGCGGGGCTGTCTAGCCCCTGTTATATCTGGGATGCGTTGTTGCTGATATGCGCTGTTTGGACAGCAGTACGAGGTGCACTGACCTTCATCAGCCTCCGTAACGCTGAGGTGCCCTGCTTCAAGGTTTTAGGGAGGTGCTGCAGACGCAGTGAGAGACCCCTTCCTTAATAACCATGGTTACTGAGAACTGTAGTTGTTGTTGTCATGAACATGGTGCCTCAAAAGTGGGATTGCACCCTAGTGGATCACAGGGGAACAAAGGGAACCAAGCCTGGCGAGGACAGTGGTCGAGGAGGTTACCAGTCACCGTGACTCTCGCTGGCATTTACGCAGCGGGCAGCAGAGAGAGGCGGGGCATGCACTGCTGCTTTTGCTGCCACCCCAGTAGCACAAGAAGAGTGGCCCGGCTGGGGAGGAGAACACAGCGCTCAGTCTTTCTCCGCTCCTGTGCTCCTAGGACACACCAAGAGGATGTGCCTGTGTTTGCTTGGCCAGTGAACCAGCACCAGCTCCCTCTGTGTGCCTCAGGGACTCTGCTTAGACTCTGACCGGACATTGTGGAGTCACGGCTGTAGCGTTCAGATAGATAGATAAAATGATTGACTGATTGATTGATTGATTGATTGACAGACAGGTTGCCAGTGATCAGCTGGATGCAAACCTGCGGGTAATTCCGCCATCATCCGCAGTGTCCGGTGCACGTTCTTGCGGCAGGCGTCCACCGGCTCGTCCAGCAGCTCTGAGAGAGCACCGACCATGTCCAGCCTCAGGAAGGCCTCCCTGCGGACACAAGCACACACCCCTCAGTGACCGACCTCTGACCTGTTTCACATCATAAAGCTCAAAGGTGGGTGTTTCTAATAAAGTGGCCTCATAGTGTCAGCGCCTGGTAGGTGTTTCTAATAAAGTGGCCAGTTGGAGAACAATTAGAAATGAATGATTGGAGAATTCCGCGTCATGTGACGTAGACTGGGCGGCTCACCTGCCCACGCTGTGAGCGGCCAGAAGGTGAAGCACTTCAGTAGTTGCTGTCCTGACCGAGGCATCTTCGTCCTTCAGCAAGACCTTCAGCCTCTCCAGGCAGCCTAAACACAGTGAAAGGACAGATCCTGAAAGGCCTGTTGCGGGATTGAAGTTAGACCCCCAGGTCCAGAAATAGACCCCAGTCCGTTTGTGGTGCGGGTGACAGTCCAGACAGTCCAGTTACCAAACACTCTATACATCTGATTACATGGAGTACACAGATTTCATTAACAGCCTGGTTAGGGGGCATGTTTGGCCCTTTGCTGATTTGGGACACAGCCACCTACTACCAGTCTGGACTGCCCAATCCTAGTCCTGGAGCTCTATCACCCTGCACAGTTTAGCTCCACCCTCACCAAACACGCCTGATCAAGGTAATGAAGGCCCACATAGGAATCTGATATGGGACGTAGGTGTGTTGGATCTGAACTCTCCAGGGTGGTGGATCTCCACGACCAGGACGGAGGACCCCTGCCCCATCACAGCTCCATTTGGGACCCAGCCCTCCTCGTATAAATGACCATAACTGTGTTTTTAATCTTGCTTGGCTGTTTAATCCCTCTCTGAAGGCTCCATACCGTGGCGAATGGCCTCGTAAGCCCGCTCGGGGTCACGAATGAGGTCTCGCAGAGCCGCCAGCGCCCTCTGCCGGACACTCCGCTCTTCGTCCTGCAGTTCCGCCGCCAGCCGCGGGAGGGCGCGCTGACCGAACGCCACCGGCGCCTGAGTGGGATCCACCAGCGGCGGCAGCCGCTCAGAAACCCGCGTACCGGCCATCGGCGACACGATCTCAACGACCGCCCTCACTGAAGTGTAGAAACGGTCCTGTATATTAATATTAGAGGATATTAATCTGAGCTCCGACGCACGGTATCCGACTTTCCGGTCTCTTTTACGACAGTCCTGCCAGCGCTGACCTACTCGTGTTGTCGTGGGGTTGCTAGGTAACTACGCACTAAACGTACCAGCGCGCTGGGCAACGGGGCACATGCGTCATCCGCTACGCAGTGTGCGTGGGGCGCGTCCCAAACCGGATTCTAGTACCCTACGCTAGGGACCCCAGAGAGAGAGAGATGAACGGGAGTAGGTTGGACTGGGGCTGCCTGTGCTGGAACACTGAGGCGGTTTACCAGCTCCACTGACCACATAGAACACTCTGTGGTTCTACTGTTCCAGACTGTAGTCCATCTGTTTCTCTGTATACTGTATTACCGTGTTCTTCAATGGTCAAGACCCCCACAGGACCACCACAGAGCAGGTACTATATGGGCAGTATAACATTACTAAACGGGCATTGGTTGTCGGATGGTAAGAGTTTCATGTAGGAGGGATTTGGAAATGGTTATGCTAATGATAATTAGCATCCAACACCATGTACAGATTCACTGATTCTCTGATTAGCATTAGCATTAACATTAGCATGATATCAGAAACGACGAAAGGCCAGATGGAGATACAGTACAAATTATTAGAATAATTATTATTAGAATATAAAGATTTATTAGACATGGGTTTTATACATGGTCGAGTCACATTGTTATGACCACTTCCTCCTCTTTAAAGGCGGCAGCACGTAGCTCATGAAGGAAGTCATGTTTTCATGGCAACCCCAGGGTGGATGGGATCCTCCAGCAGGACTATGCCACATGTCACATGACTAGAAATGCCCAGCATGACCAAGACCTCCAGGTACTACCCCAGTCCCCTGATTACCCAGACTTGAACCCTGTTGAGTATCTGTGGGACCATCTCGATTGTTGTGTTGGCTGCATAGATCCTCCCCCACACCCCCTCCAGCAGCTGTGGGATCCGCTGCAGTGAGCATGGCTCCAGATACCAGTGACCACCTACCAGAACCCTACTGAGACACTCTCAGCCCGTCTAGCTACTGTCCGTGGATCCGGTTAATCTGGATGTTAGCTGGTGGTCATAATAATGTGACTCACTTTCCATCTATCTAAAGAACCCTTTAAGCATTGCAAATGGTTCTGCTGTATACGGGACCGATGGGTCTTAAATAGAACCGCTGCCTTTAATAAAGAATCTCTGAAGAACCGGTGTACAGTGGCTAATCCCGATACAGTGGTTAACTAGCCTTCCTATGCTAAGCTAGCAGTTCAGTAGACAGGACTTGAGTTCAATGCACAGTGGTGTTTTCAAGATGGCCGTCAAGTGATTTCATATTAGGGCAGCATACAACCATTTTAGAGGGGGACGTCTGGTTCCATTCACCACCACTGTAAACAGTTCTGACTCTGTAAGGTTCTCTAGAGCCCAGGACTCCACATCTGGACCGTCAATCCGGTTTCTGAGTCCTGGATTTTGTATTTTGCTGGAAGTTATTGATTATTAAAAGTTAATTTACCTGACTTGCCATGTCGTGTCCTACCAAGGAGAACAAAGTCCTGGACAGGAAATTAAAGGTCCAGATTTGTAGACTCCAGTATCTCATAATTACAACTTACTATCTCATACGTTTGACTTAGTATCTCATAGTTATTACTTACTATCTCGTAGTTATGACTTAGTATCTCATAGTTATGACTTACTATCTCATACGTTTGACTTAGTATCTCATAGTTATGACTTACTATCTCATACATTTGACTTAGTATCTCATAGTTATGACTTACTATCTCAGACGTTTGACTTAGTATCTCATAGTTATGACTTACTATCTCAGACGTTTGACTTAGTATCTCATAGTTATGACTTACTATCTCATACATTTGACTTAGTATCTCATAGTTATGACTTACTATCTCAGACGTTTGACTTAGTATCTCATAGTTATGACTTACTATCTCAGACGTTTGACTTAGTATCTCATAGTTATGACTTACTACCTCATACGTTTGACTTAGTATCTCATAGTTATGACTTACTATCTCATACATTTGACTTAGTATCTCATAGTTATGACTTACTATCTCAGACGTTTGACTTAGTATCTCATAGTTATGACTTACTACCTCATACATTTGACTTAGTATCTCATAGTTATGACTTACTATCTCATAGTTATGACTTACTATCTCATACGTTTGACTTAGTATCTCATAATAATGACTTTACTATCTCATAGTTATGACTTTACTATATGGCCTTTTTTTCTTTACGTGGCCAAAGAATGGCCCTCATCATATCTATTTAATTATGCAAAAGTTTAAAAAACAATCCCTTTTAATGATGAAAATCACACCACATCCACTTTGATCTGTCCTTTGATCTGGCCTATCCGCTGATCCACGCAGCATTCAGCGCTAACAGAGTCCGGAAGCCGCAGTGGACTCTTCAGGTTCTGTAGCCGTACAGTTTAATGTGAAGGTCAATGAGCTGCCTGAGGAAGCCTCTGTTGGGAATGATCCCTCTGCCCTCCTTAACGGTGTTGATGGCCTCCACCAGGGTCATGTTGTGCTTCAGCATCAGGTAGGCCAGCACTATAGTGGCCGAGCGGCTCACGCCCACGTGACAGTGCACCAGGATTTTACCTGCAGTGAGAGAAAGGGCATTCAGTCACATGTACCCCAAATGAAACCATGAGGCTAATGCAGCTAACAAGTGATGGAAACATATGGGCAGCGATTAGCATCGTGCTAACCAGCTGGGAACGGTCAGGGCCAATGTCAACAGCTGCAGTCCTCAGCTCAGAGGAAAGTCGAGTAAGTTTAAAGTTTTGTGAAGGAGCCAAACTCCACAGGTCAGTGGAGCGTGACAAGACATTCCCAACATGCATGCCTAGTTCTGAGGGAACCGGAGATACGGACCACCGGGATCTTCCAAATTCGCTTCCGACTTAGGCGCACCCTTGGTGGCCTTGCCAAAACACTTGCACGCTGTAGAAGTCTGGAGGGTGATAGGTTACGCTCCCTCTCCATCCAGACATGGCTGTTTACTGCAGCCCTGGACATAATGGTGTTCAGGATCTGATGCACCGTAGTTCAGCAGTTCAGTTGTTAGAACCTGCCACGCTCCACAGGTCAGTAGAACATGACAAGCCCGTTCCCTCGAGCTATGGGTCGCACTTGAAGCCTTCAGAGATACAGACCCTGAAATCACCACCTGCCGTCTCTTCGGAGGGGTCCATGTTGTTGGCATCAACAACATGCGACCCCTAGAACCCATTACTGTCCGGTTATCCAATAAGAACGCTTGTCTCTGTGGTACAGGTAGGTCTCCCACTGGTTGGGACTTCAGGAGCCTGACGGAAGGCCTTACATATTAACTACCAACGTCATTAGGTAAGTCCAGCTGATTCAGTTTGATGTGCAATGGGACCAAATAAGGAATCTTCAAAACACCTCCTTCTGGAGGTTCTAAATACGCCACTGACTGTGAAATTGAGTGCCAGTGTTAGGAGGTTCTGGTTAGTTGTTAGTGATGTTACGTCACATACAAGCTCACATAGATGTATATTATTAGCTTCAGATGTCATAGATGTTTAATCTAATGGCCATGTGAACCTCTGTTAGCTTAGTGCTAACACACTACTGGAATTGCATAAGGGTGCTAGTACAAATTAGCATTACTGTAGAGGGGAACTCAGGACCCAGTTCTAACAGTCACGGTTCACTACTGGTGCTAACTACATCCCTCCTGCGTGATGCTAACTGGTGGGATATAAGCTTCTCTTGCTTGTTAGCCACATTAGCCGTGAAGCTCCAGTAAAACTAAGGGAATGGACATTTGGAAAATTAGGGAAGTACAAACTTGTGTTGTGTTTGGACACTGGATTTCTCACCTCCGCCTCTGAGAGCACTATGAATGAACTCTGCTCCGGTGTCGAAGTTGACGCTCATGTCGTAGGCGGGTGAGTCGTGGGCATCTATGCCCAGATATGTGATGCCCATTCCGTCGTAGAACTCGGCGCCTCTCCTGGTGCTGTGGGCGCAGTTCAGGACGTGGGTAAAGTTTTGTCTGCGCAGCTCCGAGCGGTTCTCAGCGAAATCCCTGTGAGCGAGAAATATACAAACGCAAGACACTTACTGACGTGACCAGATGTCCTCGTTTCTGGTGACCTGTCCCCGGCTGTCCCCAGAATGTCCCTGTTTTTGGGAACCCTCCCTGGCTGTCCACAGGTTTTTTGTGGCATGCCCCCAACGGTCCCCAGAAATTTCCCACTTTTGTTGGTGACCCATCCCTGGATGTCCCCAGAAATGTCACAGTTTTTGTTTACCTGTCCCGGGCTGTCCCCATTTTTGGTGACCTGTCTCTGGCTATCCCTGTTTCCTCGTGACCTGTCCCCAGTCGCCCCCATTTTGGAGACCAGTCCCCAGCTGTCCTCAGCAAAGTCCCCCCAGATTTAACTGTGAATAAAAATCATACTGGAAAGTCCTTAGGACAACCAGATGGGCAGATGTCCTGTGTTTAGGGGCCTGCTGCAATCTACCGACCTCTTCTACCACTCATTGGCAACACTGCTGTCTAAAACTCCACTAGAAGCACCACAGCGTTACCACGGACGTCTTTTCAGGACACGAGTTAACCGGGTGAATTAAGCACGGCTTGAATCGTACCACCGGGCGAAGGTGGGTATCCAGTGCAGCTCCTTGCCCTAGGTTACTAGCAGTGTCTCTGTCTCTCCAGAACCGGAGGTGTGTTCAGGATCTGTAGCCACGTGACTTCACTCTATATCCGCCAGGATATTTAATAGGCATATCAATTATGAGCTGAGTCTTTTCTGGTTAGGTCCAGCTCGCTAAGACCATACACCGATGAGCCACAACACTATGACCAGTCACAGATGAAGCCAGATGAGCTGATTATCTCACGACACTGGCGTATGTGGGAAACAACAGACAGCCAACAAACCGTCGGGTCTTATGGTCAGTGTATTCGGCAACATAAAAAAAACAGAGGGACTTTGACACGGGCCAATTGTCATGGACACCTCTGAAATGGCAAGGCTTGTGGGTGCTGTGCCTACTGACAGTCCACTGCCACCTACCCTGGACCTTGGAGAGGTCCTTGGTCCTGTTTTCTGTGGAAGGCCGGGCACTTGGGTGCCGTTCACCTGGAGAAGTCATGGCACCAGGTCGGAGGCGGGAGGAACAATGCTCTGAGTGACGATCTGGCATTCAGTGGACCTCAGTTCGACCCACGCCACCTACATAAACATGGCTGTGGACCACGTAGGTCCCGCCATGGCGACGGTATTCCCTAATGGCTTCCTTCAGCAGGACAATGGGGCACATGGCACTCATTGTTCAGGAGCTGTTTGAGGAATATCACAACGGGTCCATGGTTTTGCCCTTTGCCGGCAACTTCCCCAGACTGGTCCAATCCAGCGACCGTGGGATGTTCTGGGACAACAAGCCCAATCCATCGAAACCTCCCGGATTGAGAGGATCTGCAGGTAACGAATTGATGCTGGACCACACAGGGAACCTTCAGGCGTCATGTGGAGTCCATGCCTATTTGGAAACATTAAGCAGCTGGTCATAATGTTTTGGCTCATCGGTGTACAATCTCAGAGGAACACTCACATGTCTCCTATATAAAGCCTCGGCCAGACTTCATTAGCTGGGCTGTTGATTGCTCTCCCGGCGAAGAGGAGCCGCTCCACCTCCATCACCGCCAGGCCGGGCGAGGTAAAGTCCACCTCCACTTTGGAGGACCGGGAGTCGTTCCTCCACTCGGAGTGCCTCGTCCTGTAAGACATTTGTCCGGCGGTTTTACGGAAGAAGACGGTGAGCGTCTGTTATGAAACTCGATCAGCTGACGCGTGTCTCAACTTCAGACGTCCGGGAGAAGTCAGGAGTCGTCACGGTGAAGAAGTCCGGCGATTCCAGCGCTGTCGATTCCCAGCCTTCCCTAACTGGGCTCAGGAGGCTGACTTAGCCAGGGCTATTTTGGGACTGGGGGACTTGGCCACGAATCAGCAATGCTTGGCCTGCACATTCAAAGCAGACGGGTGACACGTACGATGGAATGCGTCCGCCTACAGATCACACATCCATAACTCACATATGAGCTGGATTATTAAGGAATTTGACCGGAACATTCCGGAGTCATTTAGAGACTACGACGTACGAGTGACTGAGAGCGGGTATGGTGTGAGATGATGCAGAGGTTCCTTTACAGTGGTGGTGATGGAAACCAGGGTTCTCCATGTCTATAACACACATATAGACCCTAATATGCTATCTAGAACGACCAGTGAACCCACACGTGTCTTCCGAGTGTTTATATTTAATGTTGATGATGGAAAAATTCTGGAAAACCTGTAAATAAGACGTTTCTTTGGTGGACTATTTTTTTGCCTCGCAGCGCCCTGCAGCACGTATCCCTCCACCATGAATGGAGTTTAAGGCTGGAACGGGTAAAGTGCTAAAAATGAATGGGAGTCTATGGGAAGAACAATGGATGAATAAACGACACACGGAGGAGTGGGGGTCAGTATGTTTGTGGTTTAGAGTTTGGGGGTCTGTCCTGAGTGAGGACATGCAGTTTGGGGTCTGCAGGTTAAAGGAGACTGTAGGGTTTGAATGGGGGTGAAAATGAATGGGACTCTATGGGAGAAACGAGGGATGTGGAATAGGAGTTGAACAGACGAGTGCAGGTCAGACCATCATTAAATTCAAGCTCGGGGCTCTGCCTTGAGAGGTTGTATGTGAAGCGGTGTCTGTCGGTTGAGCAGAAGTACAGTAGATGGCCGTGTACTTTTCCAGCCCATTCATTCTTAATGGGAAAGAATTGGGAATTTAACAGGGTTTTCCCGAAAACTGTACGTCGGATCAAGAAGCTGTATACAAGCACAGCATGCCCGGTTAGACTGAACATTCCAGAGTTGGAATGAAGCCGATATCTCAAAGACTGAGGGGTGAGTTGGTGGACGAAGTATACGAATAGGATATCAGTAGTGGTGGACGTCTGGTTCCATTCACCACCACTGTGAAACCAGCCTGTATGACTGTAGGACTGATTAGCTGCTGCCGGTCTCTGGTTTAACCGGTTTGATATTTGACCCGGATCTCCGTGTGAGCGGTGGGCTGGATCCCACTTCTAAATCCAGACAGCAACAGACGAGAGCCACTGACCCAGATTGCTGCCACTTTGCAGGAGAGCCGATCTGAAGAGACGAGGAGGAGGCCGCACTCTTCCCTAGAGCGCCTGTGTATCGGAATCCAGGGATCTCGGTAAGGAGGAGCACCATGAGGTCCTGTCTGAGCAGGTATGATGTGGGTGGTGGATCGTTCTCAGCACTGCAGTGACACTGACGTGGTGGTGGTGTGTTAGTGTGGGTGGTGCTGGTGTGAGTGGATCAGACACAGCAGGGCTGCTGGAGTGTTTAGACACTGTGTCCACTCACTGTCCACTCTATTAGACACTCCTACCTTGCTGCTCCACCTTGTAGATGGACAGTCAGAGACGATAGCTCATCTGCTGCTGCACAGTGCAGTGCTGGTCACCCTCTAGTCCTTCATCAGTGGACACAGGACGCTGCCCCACAGGACGCTGCCCACAGGACACTGTCCACCGACAGGAGGGCGCCTAGAGGATACTCCCCTTAGGATGCTGCCAACAAGACACTGCCCACAGGATGATGCCCACAAGACACTGTCCACAGACAGGACACTGTTTACAGGACGGCGCCTACAAGACACTGTTCACAGGAAGCTGCCCCACAGGACACCACACACAGGACACTGTCCAAGGACAGGATGCTGTTTACAGGCTGGCGCCCACAGGATACTATCAATAGGACGCTGCCCAGAGGAGGCTTCCCACTAGACAATGCCGACAAGACACTGTCCACAGGACGGTGCCCCACAGCATGCCACCCATAGGACACTGTAGGCTGTAGTTTTGGTTGGTGGACGATTCTCAGTCCAGCAGTGTCCGGTTTAGTCAGTGGAGCTGATAGAGTGGACATATACATACATATACACACATGTACAGATTAATAAATCACCAACATCAGTTATTTCAACATAGCTTTTTTATTGTGATCAGCCTACCGTCATTAGATCAGGGAAAACAGCCCCCTCCTGTGTTCAAAAACATGCATTACACTGGAAACCTCAGCAAGCAGGTTTTGGTCCTATTGAGTTTATCATATGTTCTCTATATACACGAGTTATACAAATATACTCTCCTTGTTTTGTAAAGCTTCTTCTAATTTACAAGTTCTGGGTTTATATCATGAGATTGTACAGGGGGAGGTGGGGGAACACCGACAACAAATTAATCAGACTTCGTCACATGCAGAGAACGATTTGTTTTTTCCCGGAACCTTCCATTTATTGTTACTCCGGATTATTACACTATCAGCGTATACGAAAAGCACCTGCCGGTAACATGGCACGTTTATTTCTCCCCTTAAAAAACACATCCATGGTGACTGGAGGAAGACCTGTTGAATGGTCCAGGGTGAAAGTGACTTTGGTGCAAAGTATTAAATATAGTGGCTTTGAAGTTATTATTCCATTATTCCGTTTGTTTACTTGTTTGTTTACTTGTTTGTTTACTTTAGGAAGTACTGCAGACGACCAGTCCTCCCTGTCCATGCTCCCTCGGAGGTTATTTAAATACAAATGGTTCATTTTCTTAAAAAAAGGCCTTTAGTAAACGCCGCTTTGAGGCCCACGGATTAGACAGGACGCTGGCCTCACCGATCCCACGCGGAACACGAAGAAGAACTGTTTGGAAAACCGGAACAACAAACCCACAAACAACGAAGATAAAGAAGGAATAATGTCCAAGGCTGAGTGAACCTTCTTGAAGGCCTGTTAGTATTGCTTCTGGTGTACTAGAATGTGCTGAGCGTGTATAGGTGGAGTTCAGGAAGCATAGGGTGGAGCAGCGGGATGAGTACACAAACCGGTCATAGCACGGAGAACCGCTACTGCGGTGACTTACTTCATAGGGCTGTTGGTGAAGCTACACTGAGCGAGATCTGGGGATTTGGAGCCCCCTCTGGTGGAACAGTGGAACTGCACGCAGGACTTTCTATAGTGCCCTATGGGTGGTGCTTCGACTTCCTTCCTCAAGCGGTGAATCTGATTGGGGGAGAACTCAGGTCGAAGCTAGGTGAAGGGCGTGTCCTCTGAGGACGGGAGTTTATTAATTATCTACTATTTTGTAATATCTTAATTAGTTTGAGGTTGATTCTGAGACCCATGGGGGCCTAAACGGTGAACCGGACCTTATCTTGGAGCATGTCTGTGAGCCGTTGATGCGTATAGACCCCGCGTAAAGACCCCCTAACAGGGTGACGCCCAGCAGTAGCGACACGTCTTTCAGTTTCAGCAACAAGCATCTCACATAGTGCAGCTTTCATTAAGCTCCTAATTGAGCTCGTTATGATGACGGCATTATTGCAGCTATGACTAGCATTGCTAGCTAGCATGGCTGCGCTAAAACGTCCCATCACAAGAGGCTGTTCTAGCCCATCACTGTGTGCCATGAGCATCCTGACCCATCACCAGTTTTTGACTCACCAGAGTGTTTAATATACAGTGACATCACATACGTAGCAATACAAGTGTTCCACCCATATACTGTGCAGCCCTGAAAGGGGGATCAGCAAGACCACCAGCCAATGAGACACATGGAAGAGTATGCACGATAGACTAGACCTCCGAGGCTCTGGTTCGAACTTCTGCTCACTGCTTCCAGAGGAACAGCGCACACTGTGACGGAGGAGCTGTGGGAATACGTCAGATCGTCCGAAAGAGCCAATGAGAACGTTCCATACGTCATCCAGGGATGACCAATCAGTGTGGAGGACGTCCACTTGGTCACTCATGGAGGAAAAGCTAGTTTAGTCCGTGTTGGAGCTGCACAACACAAACACGCCCCCCATCTGATCAGCCGGTTTCTTATTGATCGTCTAGTGCTCAAAGCTCCGCCTCCTCCTGCATAATTAATTGGTCTGCATGCCAACTGAGCGGTTGTTGGTGTTCCCAGTGGTGGTGAAGGTAACCAGACGTCCTCCTCTAAAAGCTCCCTGGTTCTGAATCCGCCGCCTGCTGTACGAGATGCTTGGTGATAACGGTTCGTCCCGCCAAAGCAAGCTTAACCACCACGTTACCCACATCAGCGCCACAGAACCGCACCCAGAAGACAGGTGTAGCCTCACTGGGGGCTTAGAGAGTGTCTGTGTGTGGGTTGTGGATATGGAGACCCCCGGTTACCATCACCACCACCACCACCGTAAAGTACATCCGCGTCTTCCTTTCACTTTTTGACCACGGAATAATGCAGTGCCTCGCAGAAGTCCGGAAAACTGGAATTCCCCTTCAATAAAGCAGGACTTCTCCGCGAGCCAGATGACCGAAAGCGATCGTCCTCATGGTCTCATGTCCACTTTCCCCCTCGCGCCTGGTGGGCGTGTCTGTATCGGTCTGCAACAGGAGGAACCATATTAAACACGTCTGGGGCTGCGACGATCCGATACTCGGTCTGCCGGGGCACAAGGGCCTAGAACGAGACCTGCAGCCAGGACTTTTATAAGAGCGGGATTTCATGGGGACTACTTTTTTGCTTCACAGCGCCCTACAGCATGTATCCCTCCGCCAGGTATGTCCATTAACCATATGATACAGACCAAGACCTTCTTAAAAGGACGTCTCTCTGTGCCTACAACTTTCTGTGAGGGAGCTTTTAGAGGAAGGTGGAGCGTCTGGTTCCATTCACCACCACTGTGCGCGGTTCTGACTCCGGGTTTCTCTAGAACGGAGCGCTTCCCACCGAACGGTACACCCTGCTGTGTAAATGCTTTCAAGTGGATGCTAAAAGGTGAGGATATCTGAGATGTCTGATGTCTCTGTGTGCTTGTATAAAGTTGGAGCAGCTGAAATGGGACGGAGCCGACTTTCCCTCGTTGGTCAGCTAATGAAGAGGTGGGGAACTTCCGGCCGCGGTGCAGCAGAGTCTGTTGGCTTCTCTGCTCTAGCGCACCGGCTAGACCTGCTAATTAACTAACCCCTCTAGAACCAGGAGTGCCCCACACCTGAACACCAGGTGTGGTATACCATATGGCAGTGAAATGGGTTTGTTCAGTGAGGCTTTTTCAGGACTACATGAATCAATGGACGCTGTTAACACCACTTCATAGACCGCACGGCTGGTAGCTAAAAGCACACGCACATTAAAACGACTCAACAGGTGGCTGATTGACAATAACGCCATGTGAGCATATGTTTATGGCACGGAGAGCAATAGCCGCTTTTTCACCGGACAGTACGGCGGCTCCACTGGACTCGACGTCATGAAGCAGTCATAGAAAGCCAAGGTATGCTAACCTGGTAGCTAGCGTTAGCATACATGATGGTGAAGATTCTCCCCGGCCATGCAGGAGCCTGCAGCCTCACCTGCTGGTATCAGCTCAGAGGCGATACCGGAAATAGAACCGGGGAAACCAAAACCGGATCCAGACAGTCGGATCGAGTGGAGCCGGAACCGTGTGTTGGAAAAGCGTCTTCAAGGAGCCAGACTTGGATTGAGCCTGGACGGATTTATCCATTATAAGGAATTGAATGGTGAATCCCCACCCAGATTACGACTTGGTCCAGGACTAGGCTTAATCCACGCCTCGTCGTGTGTTTGACAAAGCAGGATTTCGAAATTCGCTGGATAAGTTAAGCCAGAGGTTCAACAGGAACGTCCTTCCTATGAGACAGGCCTGATCCCAGGCTTAAAGGAACACGTCCGCATGTTTCAGCCGGTCACTGGGTTTCCAGTTCTTTTCCAGGTCCCATTGGTTGACATCATCATCCAGACACTAGCAGCTGTTGGAAATCAGGTCAAACATGGTGAGGCATGTCCTGAAATCTGGCCAAACGAGAAGTCCTGCTTTGTGAAACTTTAGAAACTGGTCTTTAGAAACTAACTGGCAACCCGGAGGAAACGAACCTACACTCAGAGAACACAAAACCCCAAACCCAAAGCGATACGAGCCAACTAAGTGCCGACCGAACCCTCTACCTCTAACACGTGGCGCTAGGACTAGAAGGCCTTCTTCTCCAGACGATCCAGGATGGCCTGGATCCTCTGCACGGCCTCTTTCCGAGCGTGCCTGACGCTGTCCTGGCCGTTGGTTTCCACAGAGTCCAGCTCCAGCAGCTCTTTGGTCAGCAGCTCCTCCAGGCAGCGGTAGCTTTTGTCCGTCTTTTTGCCCACAAACTCGTCCACGTCCTCCTGGAGCAGATGGACTCTGACCAGGACCTGCTGGACTCGAGCCAGGCTGGGGTTATCGATGGGCATGGCTGCGGCAGGGGCGGGGCCTGAAGAGGACGGGTCGTTCGGAGCCGGTTTGGGTTCGGGGCCGCCCTTCGCTCTGTTGTAGATCTGAGGAGGAGCGCTGAACTCAGCAGGTTTGGACTGGCCCGGGTTCGGGGTGTTCGACCGAGGTTTGGGACCCGGGGGTTGGTTCCGGGGATGCAGGTGGGGTGGGCCGGGATACGGAGGTTCCTGCTGGAGGAGCAAAGGTAGTGAGGTTCATGTTAGTGACGAGGCATCTCCACTTTAACCACTCCTCTATTCTGACATCATATTTTAATGCGACTAAGTTGTTATTATTTACGTAAACAAATATAAACATCACGAGTAGCATTCGTTACCGGACGCTGTAGGTGTACGAGGAAAGCTGGGACATTTGGAGGATAGTACCGTCACAGTGACAACAGCTTTGACCAATGACATTACAGTCAGACTTGAACAGTAATAATCAAAATACTCAAATGACAAAAATCTAGAGCCCTGGTTCTTGAACCGGTTCCGTTCTGGCTTCTTAGTATCCTTGCTACTACCCAGTTAACCAGCCTGAACCAGCACCAGGTTTTATTGGAACCAAGGAACGTCAAAGGATACCATATAAGGGCCAACAGAGGGCGCTGCACAGCCAAGATGGCGGCGCGTATGACCCGCGAGCTTTGGGCTGTTACTCCAGATGTGTGATTATATCCAGAACGCAGTATGGATCATTTACTGGAGATAAGACGTAGAACAGGTTCTCCAGCAGAACCACTGGGTGGTGCCATTGTTGTCTTCTCTATCCTCAACAGCTGACACGCCCACGGACGTCATCATGGTTCTTGCTAAAGAACCTGTTATTCCCGATCCGAGCTGGGAATGAACTTTTCAGGTTCTGAACTGAATCATTTTAGGTGGAAGTGCACCGAACAGTTAAAACGTAGGTGGGCGAACCGGAATCCATACCTTGCTAAAGGACAATCCTGATTAGAACCTGCTATTGTGAGCCTAGAACCGCATAAAAGGGGTCAAAACAACACCCTTTGCCCCCAACACTTGGCCCCACCCCTCCGTTTTGCGTGTTCATGTCTGGGGGTAGTCCCGGTTGTTGTTGAGATGGAGAGGTGCGGTAAAGTGTTAGGACTATGCGGCCCTTCAAACAGAGATTTTTCAGAGGCATGGTTATAAGGAACTTCCCAGAATGCCCTGCAGGTCATCAGCAAGATGGCGGCACCAGCGACCAGAGAGACCCATAATATATGAGTATGTCTCTGTTGAAGCCGCGGTACTGTAAGATCACCATGGTAACAGAGTTTTATGGTCATTTTCTTCATAACACATGTAAAAATCACAAAAAGATACACTGACGTCTCAGCGCCACCTAGCGAAATCTCCTGTTCCACCTTAAATGGTGCAGCAGTTACGTTCTGGTACCTGAGGTCGCTGCATCATTTAAGGTGGAACGGGGAGATTGTATCACGGAGGAGTTCTGGGTGGAGATAATAAATAACAGTCATCCGCCTCTTTGAGGTCACATGATGCCCTAAATGTGTTTAGGCAGTGAGGAGCTGAACTCCACCCTCCTCTGCTGGCACTGCAGACGGGCAGGGTCGCCTACAGAGCTCCGCTAGCAGCCTGGTAATGAAGTCCTGTAGGTTCTGTTTGGGCTCTTGTTTAATGGGCGACTCGTTTGATTGACTGATTGGTGTGTAAAACTGAAGTCATGTTTTTCATCTGTTTACATTAACGCCCCTGACGACAGCTGACGACCCTGATGGTATCCGGTCCCTGAGGGGTTGTTCCATTTCATAGGGGGAAGATTTCAACCACCACCCCTTCTAACTCAGTTTCAAGGTGGGGAGTGTTACACTCGAAAACGAGGGGTCGGGGTAAGATGAGAAACAGGACTGGGCCTTAATGGTACCTAATAAATACGGACCCAAGTAGAGAATAAAGACTCATGAACTAGGAAGGCTAAACGGGTCGGTTCTGATTCCAAAGCACCTTAGACTCTGTTGTATAAGCGAGTGTCCTGCCTGAGCGAGTGTGTGAAGTCTGTCTGTGTAAGAATGGTGGAGTCAAGCTCTCTTATGTAACCGGCTTTAGGACGTCACAGAGGTCACTAAGGGTCAAGCTGGAATGTGCTTTCTCCGAGCCGGAGTTCCCTTAAGCTCTGCCAAAGTGTGCGTGTAAGAGAAAGGCATGAAAGGCCGAGATGACCTCTGCTGCAGGACAGCACCCTATCTGACCCGGGCTATCTTTAGCCTGTCCACACGTTTTGATAAGCGTGTCTACTGGAGACACGACGTCTGCTGCGTGAACAACACGGACGACATGCCTCTCCGAAGACTCCGAGCCTGCGGACGAGTTCCGTGAATGGCTACGTGTGCTGGATTAGCTTGAGCGCATGATTAGCTTGAGCGCATGATTAGAGTGATTAGACCACTGGGTACCTTGTGTTCGTACGGAGGTGGAGCCGGCCCCTGCCAGGGTGGAGGATGCGGAGGCCGTACATGATTAGCATGGTTAGCGTACGGCCCGTGAGCTGGCTGGGTGCCCGACGGCCACTGCTGCTGAGGCGGGGTCGGTCCGTACCCGCCTGAATGGGCCCAGGCTTCGGGTTGGGGTCGCTGGGCGGGATAGGGGGCGTTAGGAGGGCACCCTTCTCCGTAGTGTGGGTACGAACTGGGAGGATATCCAGGACCCTGCGAGAGGAGTGGAGAACAGGAGAGACACAAACAGGCAAATTAGGCCACTGTGAGGCGGCGTAGCGGATATGCCCCCGGCTCGCTCTCCAGAGTCTGTCAAGTGCAATCGCTCATGGAAGCTCCTGTGAATAACCGGAACTACTCGTCATAAGTCTCCAACCATGGTGGGCCTGTCTGACTCTCCAACCATGGTGGGCCTGTCTGACTCTCCAACCATGGCGGGCCTGTCTGCTTCCTAAAGCATGTTTAGCACATCTGATCTCTGGACTATGGACTTGGGGCAGTCGTGGGCTGGAGTTTAGGAAACCAGCCTTGTGACCGGAGGGTTCGATTTCCTGAACCAATAGTAATGAATGAAGTGCCCTTGAGCAAGGCACCTAACCCCCAGCTGCTCCCTGGGCACCTTAAGTCTGGTAGATAGGGCTGGATGTGCCCTTGAGCAAGGTCCCTGCTCCCCGGGCACATTAGGGCTGGAGGATAATGACTGAACGTGCCCTTTAGCATGGTACCCAACCCCTATGTGCTCCCCGGGCACCGTGGATTGGGCTGCCCACCACTCTGGGCAAGTGTGCTCACTGCCCCCTAGTGTCTGCATTCACTAGTGCGAGGTGTTTAGAGAGTAAACTCTCTACTCGTGGAACGACTGGCCTCACCTAATGCTGCATCATGGGGAAGGTTCACAGAAGACAGGTTTCCTGACCGTCTATGGCAGGACAGATTTGCCCCTACGGCTATTTGTTGGCATCGTTGTTGAATGTGGGGGTAAGGGGTGTGTTGTTGTGTCCCTATCAACACTGACACCAAACCTGCGTCCCTGCCTGTGTTTATCCGAGTCAAACCGCTCTGGGTGGTACTTAATTAGAGCTCAGTGGAATCAAATATAGAATAATTAAACACGGCCCCGAGATTAAACGTGGTACTGAGCCTGATATCTGCACCGCTGATGTTTCCATTTCATTATTATTCTAACAGCGGAGTTAATAAAGACGGACCTCGGGACGCCGCGAGCACAAACACTGTTCACAGCAGGGGTCCGTCAGCAACAAACCTCGTTATGTAAACAGACGAGTCTGTTATGGGTCCCATGGTGATGAATGAAATGCTTGCAGCTGTTATGTCTGAATGGCTCGACCTGCCGTACAGCTACAAACCAGCCGGGACGTGCCGTGCACCGGCGCACCGCTCGATCCGAGTGGTAAACAGTAGGATGGACGTTTGCACCTACCCCTTGGCAGTGTGGCACAGGATACGGGGGCTGAGAAGAATTCCCTGTGGTTCTGTCGGGACAGGCCTGATTGTGATACTGGGGTGGCTGCCTTGGAGGAATCTGCTCACTGCAGTAGAAGGGATTGGAAGGGTGCATCATGTTTGCTGAGTACTGTCCCGGATTGTACACCCCGTTGGGATAGCCCGACATCGCCTGGAAAAGGTCACAGCACAGTCAGGATTTCAACCACAGCCAGTATGAATCTGCAGCGTGTGTAGTGTTTACAGTCTGACGGTAATAACTGTGGAGGGATTATAATCCGGTATGAATCTGCAGCGTGTGTAGTGTTTACAGTCTGACGGTAATAACTGTGGAGGGATTATAATCCAGTATGAATCTGCAGCGTGTGTAGTGTTTACAGTCTGACAGTAATAACTGTGGGGGGATTATAATCCAGTATGAATCTGCAGCGTGTGTAGTGTTTACAGTCTGACGGTTATAACTGTGGAGGGATTATAATCCAGTATGAATCTGCAGCGTGTGTAGCGTTTACAGTCTGACGGTAATAACTGTGGAGTGATTATAATCCGGTATGAATCTGCAGCGTGTGTAGTGTTTACAGTCTGACGGTAATAACTGTGGAGGGATTATAATCCGGTATGAATCTGCAGCGTGTGTAGCGTTTACAGTCTGACGGTAATAACTGTGGAGTGATTATAATCCGGTATGAATCTGCAGCGTGTGTAGCGTTTACAGTCTGACAGTTATAACTGTGGAGGGATTATAATCCAGTATGAATCTGCAGCGTGTAGTGTTTACAGTCTGACAGTTATAACTGTGGAGGGATTATAATCCAGTATGAATCTGCAGCGTGTAGTGTTTACAGTCTGACGATTATAACTGTGAAGGGATTATAATCCAGTATGAATCTGCAGCGTGTGTAGTGTTTACAGTCTGACGGTAATAACTGTGGAGGGATTATAATCCAGTATGAATCTGCAGCGTGCGTAGTGTTTACGGTCTGACGGTAATAACTGTGGAGGGATTATAATCCAGTATGAATCTGCAGCGTGCGTAGTGTTTACAGTCTGACGGTAATAACTGTGGAGGGATTATAATCCAGTATGAATCTGCAGCGTGTGTAGTGTTTACGGTCTGACAGTAATAACTCTGGAGGGATTATAATCCAGTATGAATCTGCAGCGTGTGTAGTGTTTACAGTCTGACGGTAATAACTGTGGAGGGATTATAATCCAGTATGAATCTGCAGCGTGTGTAGTGTTTACAGTCTGACGGTTATAACTGTGGAGGGATTATAATCCAGTATGAATCTGCAGCGTGTAGTGTTTACGGTCTGACAGTAATAACTCTGGAGGGATTATAATCCAGTATGAATCTGCAGCGTGTGTAGTGTTTACAGTCTGACGGTAATAACTGTGGAGGGATTATAATCCAGTATGAATCTGCAGCGTGTGTAGTGTTTACAGTCTGACGGTAATAACTGTGGAGGGATTATAATCCAGTATGAATCTGCAGCGTGTGTAGTGTTTACAGTCTGACGGTAATAACTGTGGAGGGATTATAATCCAGTATGAATCTGCAGCGTGTGTAGTGTTTACGGTCTGACAGTAATAACTCTGGAGGGATTATAATCCAGTATGAATCAGCAGCATGTGTAGTGTTTACAGTCTGACGGTAATAACTGTGGAGAGATTATAATCCAGTATGAATCTGCAGCGTGTGTAGTGTTTACAGTCTGACAGTAATAACTGTGGAGGGATTATAATCCAGTATGAATCTGCAGCGTGTGTAGTGTTTACAGTCTGACGGTAATAACTGTGGAGGGATTATAATCCGGTATGAATCTGCAGAGTGTGTAGTGTTTACAGTCTGACGGTAATAACTGTGGAGGGATTATAATCCAGTATGAATCTGCAGCGTGTGTAGTGTTTACAGTCTGACGGTAATAACTGTGGAGTGATTATAATCCAGTATGAATCTGCAGCGTGTGTAGCGTTTACGGTCTGACGGTAATAACTGTGGAGGGATTATAATCCAGTATGAATCTGCAGCGTGTGTAGCGTTTACAGTCTGACGGTAATAACTGTGGAGGGATTATAATCCAGTATGAATCATCAGTGCATCTTTTACAGTAGGCTGACAGTACTAATGAGTTTTAGTCCAGTATGAATTTGTAGTTGTTCAGTCTGCCCCTATTGTTTGGGACGGTGATGCAGTGCAGTACCTGTGGATTGTACGGCGCTTGTCCATTGACCTCCGCTCCAGATGGGTACGCATTGCCGTAGGGTCCTGCTGTGTGTGAATGAGGGTACCAATAGTTTGGTGGATAGCCACAGTATGGATTCGAGTCCTGTAATAAAGCGGTACACTGTTAGAAATGTTGGTTCTAATAATATGTGAAAATCAGTGGTGCTTGAAAGTTTGTGAACCCTTTGGATTTTTTCATATTTCTGCAGAAATTTGACCCAAAACATAAACAGATTTACACAGGTAGACACACAGAACCCAGTTAAACAAATCAGGCACAAATATTACACCTGGGCACTGGAGGAAAATGATCCAGTATGTCATATCTGGGAGGGTAAAAGTATGTGGGCGTGTGCGGGACTTTATCCGGGGTGACCCTCTTGTGCAATAAAGGGTACATTTCCTGTAACTGTTGATCCGTCCCGCATATCAGCTTGGAAGACTCTTAGACCACTGCTCCAAGACAGCTCCAGTTCTGGGATACTGGTGGGTTTCCTCCCATGAACTGTCCACTTCAGGTCCTTCCACAACATTTCTATCGGAATAAGGTCAGGACTTTGACCTGGCCACTTGGGTTCTCTTTATCTACTGTCAATGTGTGTGAAAATCTGATCATATTTTAGTTCATATTTACGCAAAATGCTCTAAAGGGTACACAAACTTTCCAGCACCACTGGAAGTAGTCACTAAACCCAGCTCAAGTTCAACACAAACATCTCGCAGCCAGTAAGTCTATTGTATAATTGGATTAGGTGCTCTGGATTTGGACTAGAGAAAGAAGAGGTTAGCTGAACACTACATAGGAGTAAAATTACTAGCTAAATAATGAAATAAAAATAATAACAATAAACCAAGTCTATATTAAAAAATAAGATGGACATTATTTATAATTATTAAATAAAAATAGTCTGTGTGCTAGCATGACAGTTTAAAGTCAAAGAATACCATTGAAACTACATGACAAGATACGTACAACCACATAATTCTGGGCCACATATTTTCTGTATTAATACTCATGTCAAACAACACAGATTTTAGATTTATCTATATTAAATAGAGGCGAATTTTAATTAAAAAAGAAACCGAACACAGCAAAAAGCCCTTTATCTGCTTTCAACAACACACAAATCTCGCGATATGAAGATAATATCGAAAGTATCGCGATACTTAATCTCATCAATACTGCCTAGCCCCGTCAAGCTAAACGTGGGCTTTCTATTGTTTACACCTCTTCTAAACAACAAACTTAAAGCTATTCAGTCCCAAAAGTCCTCATAGTTTTCCCTATAAAACAGTGGCCAGGTATAGCGAGCAGAGCTCTGAGAAAGTGAGAAAATGAAATAAGTTTGCCGGTAGGCTAATGCTAAGGAGGCTAATGCTAATGTAGGCTACACAGGATAGACTACGTTCTAGGCTAACTTAGGCTCCGTTCAGTAGTAGTGGCGTATCGTTAGGTTCGGTGTAATATCGGGGTGTTTAAATGATTCAGCTTTGCGTCCAAGTTGGTATTATGAATGTACTGATGAAGGAGAAGAGCTGTTAGGCTAATGCTAACTTGAACGAGGCTGAAGTTGTCTTCCTATTTCAATTCTCCCGTTCCACCTTAAATGGTGCAGCAGTTGCATACTGGTGCCTCAGGCGCCAGTATCTAACTGCTGCACCATTTAAGGTGGAACGGGTAATTCGAAGAAGAAGCGGAATGATACGACTGCTCAAGTCGACAGAGCTGGCTACAGCTTAGCCAGACCGCGCTAACTCAAACATGAAATTCTTAATCAACATTTATCTCTACATGTATAGTAAATGTATATTTAGCGAGGTTATGCCAGTATCTAATGTATAGCATAGCTTAGCTTAGTTAAGTTTAGCCCAGGTTCGTACCATCGCTCCGCTCCAGCTGCTCTCCGGGTTGTATCCTGGGCTCCAGCCCGCTTTAGGCTGCTGCATGTGCCGCTGCTGCTGCAGGAGCCACGCCGCCTCCCCGCTTCTTTCGGCTCCGGCTGAGTCGTAGGCCATCCACCGCTAGCAGGACGCTATTAGAAGTCTTATTAATAATATTATTTTATTATCATTCACGCCATCGTGTCGGATATGGCTGCAGTCCGACTGAATATCCGCGCTGCTGCAGCCTGACCTGAGTAATTAAATATTTATTTAAATGGCACCGAAACGCTTCGTTTTTATCATATAAATATTAAGTTTTATTTTTTAAAATGAATATTAAAATAAAGGCTTGTCTTATGCATGAATGCGTTGATCAGTTTAACTACTTAAGCATTCACGGTGCTGCAGACTAATACGGAAAAAAGGCGACCAGCCAATCAGAATCAGAGCTTGGGAACCAACTAGCCAATCACAGAGAAGGAGGAGACAAAAACTTGGCCAATTAGAAATTGACAGGGGCGCATAAATTAAGTCACCAATCACGGATTAAACAGAAAACGGAATAACGAATCAGAAATTGAGATATAAAAGTCCTAGCCAATCAGAGAGAGGGACAGACTGGCGAGGTGTGCATAAGCACAAAAGCTGAAAATGTTAAAATACATAAAACACATACAAATAGATAAAATTATAATTTATTTTAAAATAATACTAATATAAAAGTAGAACATTATTTTATCTGGTACAAAAATTTAAACCACACCAAACGATAAAGACACAAATCTAATAAGATAAAGAAATTTGGCAAGTAAACAAGTGTAAAAAGGATTTTGATAAACAAAAAAACACAAATGCACGCAAAAATAAATAATAAATAAATGTAATAAATTGTCATATGTATAAATTTAAATAAATTTAAAAATGCGATATGATTCGTTTTATGAAGTAAATCATTCAACAATGTAAAACATTAAGTTAAAAAAAGCGAGCGGTCCCTTTAAAGGGTCAGCGTGACCCGGAAGTTCTTCTATAAAGGCGCCGCTGCTGTAGCTGTTGTTACAGAGTTTTAACAAATAAAAACTGAAATAAATAATAGTATAAAACATAAACCACTAAAAAGGGGAACGAATAAAGTAAATGGCTAAGAAATATACACAAAAATAAATAAACCGTTAAAAGGTGACCCGGATGTTCTTGTATAAGAGCGCTGCTGCTGGATCTGCTGTGCCAGAGATTTTCGTACACAGTTTCTCTGGCTCTCCTCCTTAAACTCCCCGCATGTCTGCAGGATGAACTACATGCCAGGCACCGCCAGCCTCATCGAGGACATCGACAGTAAGTCCGTGAGCCCCGGTGGGCTTCACTCCGGTGTGAAGCCGCTGAAGCTCCGAGTAGCACTGCATCTGGAGTTGCCTTGTTCCGTTCCACCTTAAATGGTGCTCCACTTACATACTGGTGCGGTAGGCTCCGGACTGTAAATACTGGACTATTTAAGGTGGAGATGAAAATTCGAATCAGAACTAAAGCCTCGTACTGGAGCTACCAAACACCAGATTAGTCCTTTACTACATACTAAACACTGGGAGAAGGTCCTGTGTGTGGGCATTTATGAGCCTGGAATAAAATATAACAATCATTTAAGCACTGTAAATGTGTACAGTAAACAAAAATATGATGAACTGTAAAAAGATGTAGGACATTAACCATGTTCTAATAAAAAGTGAATATTCAGAATGTCTGTTTGAAAGCATGATCAACTAATGACGTCCATAAATGAGCAAATATACTTTTAAAAATTATATTAAGTAATGAAATACTGTCAATCAATCAATCAACATTTATTTTTATAGCATTGTTTACAGCGAACGTTGTCTGAAAGCAGCTTTACAGAAGGACAGATTATTTAAGGAAAAGGAAAAACGAAGAAGTCCATGTGTAGGCTTATGGAAAGGAATCCGGGTCTAAGCCCCCCTCGAGCAAGACGACAGTGGCAAGGAGAACGTCCCCTAGAGTAAGAGGAAGAACCCTTGAGAGGAACCCTGGTTCAAGGCAGAAACCCATCCTCCTGTCCCAGATGAAGCGGGAAGGACGGAGCCAATGACCCTGTGTGACCAGATACAATAAAGGAGCTCTGAAAATCTTTCAGATGCATTAGTAATCCAGGAAGACCTGATGTTGAGTTAGAACCACCTCGTAGGTTCTCTATCAGAGAGAGGGATAGAGTTCACGATCAGTGCTAGATGCTGGAGGCTCTGTGTAGTCATTTTAGTCCAGCCAGCTGAAGAGGAGGACAGCATAATCAAGTCCACAGGAGGGACAGAAGACCTGCCAACAGAGACGCAGCTTCAGGTGGCGACGCAGCTCCGGGTGGCGATGCTGTTTATGATAGTGTGGAGAAGATCTCAGCCTTAAACTCCATTCATGGTGGAGGGATACATGCTGCACGGCGCTGTGAGGTCAAATAGTCCCCCCAAGAAACCTAGGTTTTCCATCCATGAAATTCCTCTGTAGTATTTCCGGTCTGTGTGTCTGAGGTGACTGATGTCTCTCCCTATGTTTTCCAGAAAAGCACCTGGTTCTGCTGAGAGATGGCAGGACGCTGATCGGGATCCTCAGAAGTATAGATCAGTTTGGTATGTAGACCTGTACTGAGTTACAGCTGTCGGACTCCATGTTAAATAAAGCTCAGCATTTAAAGGTGATTCCGGTTTACCACGGCAGGGTGCGGCTTGCACCGTAGCTTTTGGTATCAGCTACTTGATTTTCCACTGCAGAAAACATGAACCCGTGGTTCTAATACACTCTTGGAAAGGGAGGTGTGAGGGAATGGTATTCAGCTGGTTGCGATCTCAAACCTCACCACCAGATGGCACTAAATCTTACACACCACACCTTTAGGTACAGACATGGTAGGAGGTTCAGACTTCTGCACATGCCACGGTTACTTTTTCCCCCTGAATATTTTTAAGTACTAAGTAACCGTCATAAACACTGCTGAACAAAATGACTTGGTCAAGTTCAGATGACACGCAAACACTGAGCTCCTGTCAACAGCGATATTCCTCTCAGCACATAGGGAGCTGGAACACTGGTCTGCCTCAGGGTAGCGCTGTGGCAGATTGGCTCAGCCAGTTGGTCCTTCATACCCTAGTAACTGTGCCTATGCTCAGGACACCTCTGAGACACTTTACTATGTGCCGTCACATGTTTAGATCTCTGTAAATATAAATATTCTGGGTGCAGCTGCTCTGTTGAGGATGTTGAGTGACTGTTTAGTGCGGTGCATGAACACACAATCTCTTTTCTCCTCCACAGCCAATTTAGTTTTACATCAGACAGTGGAGCGAATCCATGTGGGTAAAAAATTCGGAGACATACCCCGAGGGATATTCGTCGTCAGAGGGGAAAATGTTGTCCTACTCGGAGAAGTAGTGAGTACATGCTTCCTTTCATTTTCCAGAAAAATTGCCATGAAAATCTGAGTCTGTTCTACAGTTCCTCATTAGGGTGAGTGTATAACTCTAAGCTCTAAATGTAGGTACTGTGGTATAGACTGAGTCTGTTCTACAGTTTCTCATTAGGTGGAGTGTATAACTCTAAGCTCTAAATGTAGGTACTGTGGTATAGACTGAGTCTGTTCTACAGTTCCTCATTAGGTGGAGTGTATAACTCTAAGCTCTAAATGTAGGTACTGTGGTATAGACTGAGTCTGTTCTACAGTTCCTCATTAGGTGGAGTGTATAACTCTAAGCTCTAAATGTAGGTACTGTGGTATAGACTGAGTCTGTTCTACAGTTCCTCATTAGGGTGAGTGTATAACTCTAAGCTCTAAATGTAGGTACTGTGGTATAGACCAAGTCTGTTCTACAGTTTCTCATTAGGTGGAGTGTATAACTCTAAGCTCTAAATGTAGGTACTGTGGTATAGACTGAGTCTGTTCTACAGTTCCTCATTAGGTGGAGTATATAACTCTAAGCTCTAAATGTAGGTACTGTGGTATAGACTGAGTCTGTTCTACAGTTTCTCATTAGGTGGAGTGTATAACTCTAAGCTCTAAATGTAGGTATTGTGGTATAGACTGAGTCTGTTCTACAGTTTCTCATTAGGTGGAGTGTATAACTCTAAGCTCTAAATGTAGGTACTGTGGTATAGACTGTGTCTGTTCTACAGTTTCTCGTTAGGTGGAGTGTATAACTGTAAGTTCTGAATGTATAACCGTACTGGTTGTGTTCTGTTGATCTGTCGGTGTTCGTTTCTCTCTCTGTAGGACCTCGATAAAGAATGTGACCAGCTCCTCCAGAGAGTTTCGATCGAGGAGATCCTGGAGGAGCAGCGCGTGGAGCAGCAGGCCAAGCAGGAGTCGGAGAAGAGGAAGCTGCAGGCGGTGAAGGAGCGAGGCTTATCCATCCCTAAAGCAGACACACTGGATGATTTCTGAAATCTCTAGGGTTAACGCGCTCTCGTTTGTTTTCTGTTTTAGTGTTTGTTTGTACGCGTGTCCATTTTGAGCGTCACAGACGAATGTGATCATGACTGTTTTTGTTTTATGGAAGTCACGCACGGCGTGACGATCACTCGCCATCTTTTACCTTCCCCTAACGGCCATGAGGGTCGGGCGGAAATGGAGGATGGACCAACAGGAAGCACTTGGCCGGGAGGCTTTTAGTTTGAACGTGGAGATTAATGGAACCTTAAACTCAGTGAGTGCGTTTCTCTGTATGACCTTATGTTGACCTTTATGTTGCTAAGTGACGCTGTAAATCACTGAAGATATTTTTGTTCTATTAAACCTATTTTGTACTGAACGTCACATGGTGTTCAAATTGGTTAGTCTTAAAGGGCCCATATGGAAATTCACCACCATGGAGGTGGGTGTGTGGTTGGGGGGGGGGGTATATTATGGAAATTCATTAAATGAAATTAATTTGATGTGGAATGTAATTTTTTTTTTTTTTTTTTTTTTTTATTATTATAAATTGTCACAGCCAATCAGAATGAAGCTTATTTTCATATTTGTCTTAAAGCTACAGTAACAAATTCCAAGCAAAAACATTTTTATTTAACAATTTATTTTTATTTTATTTTATTTTATTTTTGGATGCCAGGAGCAGTAAAATGTTAAGTAGTGTTGTTAATCTACTGAAGTTAGCATGCTAACCTGTTAGCCTGGCCTGTCCAGTCTTGCAATACCACTATATACCTGAGGAGGTGATGGTGAGTCACTGCGGTGGTGTAGGAGTGGATTCAGTCCAACATGAGGGGATGAAGAAGTAGCTCTGCTGCCCGAGCTGCATCTTCTAACCTCCTATCAGTCATGTGGAAGGAGCTGCTCCCGGATAGGCTGTTTAAGGGCAGGTAGCCTGAGAGGAGGGGCAATCACCACTGCCGCCCGCTCACGGCAAGAACCTACGTTCAGCAGTAAGCAGAAGGAGAGTTAAGACTGTTTACACCGCACACCAAAACCACTCTCACTCTGTACACACCTCACACCAAACCCCCCCTCGCTCACTCTGTACACACCTCACACCAAACCCTCTCTCACTCACTCTGTACACACCTCACACCAAACCTGCTCTTACTCACTCTGTACACACCTCACACCAAACCCTCTCTCACTCACTCTGTACACACCTCACACCAAACCCTCTCTCCCTCACTCTGTACACACCTCACACCAAACCCTCTCTCACTCACTCTGTACACACCTCACACCAAACCTGCTCTTACTCACTCTGTACACACCTCACACCAAACCCTCTCACTCACTCTGTACACACCTCACACCAAACCCTCTCTCCCTCACTCTGTACACACCTCACACCAAACCCGCTCACACTCACTCTGTACACACCTCACACCAAACCCGCTCACACTCACTCTACACCTCACACCAAACCCACTCTGTCAGGCCTCAGAAAGTAAACGTAGAAGCCCCTGTAAAAAAGCATGGAGTCTCTCTACTCCCTATGGAATGAGCCAGAAGATGGACGAATGCAAGCTTGGTGGTCCTCCAAAGTCCGACCCGGTCAGTGTGAGATTCTGAGCCTCTCTAAGGTTGTTGTACTCTGAGAAATGCTGATGTGTGAAGTTCTGAAAGTTATGTTTGGAATGCATCCAGTATTGCCTTCATGGTGGGTGACTGGCTTTGTGTAATTCCCTCTTCTACCACATGGTGTCACCAAATACTGACCCAAGACTGCATCCAGCAACCAGACCATACCTCATATGTCAGTCAGCATGCAGTGTGTTATCAGTTTCATGCCACAGCTGCCCTCAAACTGTCAGATATCATTATGAGTGTTATTATGAATTTCCTCTTGTGTGTCTAAATGAATCTCCTCAGACGCAACGCAGCTTGGGCCGGCAGTTTGGTGCCACTCTCAGGTTTCTAACGAGTTTCTGCAGCAGCTATACAGGAGACTTCCTGCTGTGGACTCCTGAGAGAGATGCACAGATATAATCAGCAGCGAGTCTTCAGATCTGCTCCTCCACTGAGCTGCTGGGGTTTTATGTGCGGTTGAAGGCACCGTTCAGTGGATTCAGACGTAGTGGCAGTAAAACCCAGTGAATCACAAAGAAGGCCCATAGGCTGCCAAGTTTGGGTGGGATCATATCCCCCTCTGATGTGCCCAATCCTGGCCTTGGAGATCTACCAGTCTAAATCCAACAGCTAAAGTTGGAGCTAAAGCCTGCAGGGTATTTTTTACATTCTTTTTTTAGTTTTATTTATTTATTATATTAATTATAATATATTTTATTATATTATGTTATTTGCCCTGTTTAACATTTAATTTGTATGCACCAGTTTTTTGGTGAGCTCTTATTATGTTGTGCTTGAATCAGGATCACTATAATCTTGGATTGAAGTAGTTTAGCCCTTTTAAGAGCACTACATAGGGCGCTATTTGGGACGCAACCTCCTGCTTACCAACTTGTGCTAAAGCTAATGGCTGAATCGCAAATCACTTCCTACCTAGTGCACTTAGTAAGTCACGAAACTGTGGTTTCTACACACAGATAGTGCACTTAAAGGCAAACAGAGAGTCGTGCTGCCTCACAAACTGCTCCCTGTTAGGCATTTAATACACTATGTGTGTCCAGAAGTCCAGTTTTTCATACGCTACCTAGTGCACTACAAAGGGCGCATGGAGCTAATTGAGATTCCCCACAGAATGCTAACCGGCGCTAGCAAAGCTAGTAGCGAGGCTAAAGCTTAACGGACTAAATTAAAACAAAGAAGGGCTAATCGGATAACGAAAGCAGTGAGCCTAACGCTAACAGGGTGTTCGAATTCGGACACGGGCATGTGGGGCATATTTAGGCTGTAGGAAACGCTTTCGCTAAAGCTAACTGAGATGCTAATGCTATCTCACTGTAAGTGAATGGAGGTGTACACGAAATGCTAACTAGCTAGCAGCGCTAGTGATAAATAAATAAATAATGCTAACCGGCGCTAGCAAAGCACAGCTAGCACACTCAAACCAAATGGTTCTTCATTGGTTCTTCAGTAAAAAACATGAACCACGAGGTCAGCATAGAACAGTTTCCTGCTGGAAGAAGGCCTTTAGAACCAATAGGATTAAAACCTGGTGGTTTTGCTCTCTGGTAGAAATGAACTGTCTAATGATTACCATTCCTAAGCACAGTTCCCTGTAGGTTCTTTAGAAAAGGAATTACCCATGGTTCTACATAGAACCAGTTGCATGCATAAAGGTTCCTTGTGTGGTGAAATGTCTCTATGGGACCCCTTTGAAACAGGTTCTGTCTTTGTTACACACTTAAAAAGGCATCCCTTCATTTGCATTAGCAAAGAAAATGGTTCCATATAGAACCATACATACTTAAAGAACCTTATATAAAACTATAAACACTCAAGGAACCCTGCATGATTAATGGATTGATAGAGAACGTGTTGTTTTGGCTTTATATAGTGTTTAACAATAGCAGAATCCATTTTGGTCCAATGTAGAACCATTAAAAAAGGTTCCACATAGAACCATATACATTACATTCTTAGTCAGTGTGAAGAACATTTCACAATGCAAAAAACCTTTTTAGTCATGCTATAGGTTCTTTAAGTGTACATACAAAACTTTGCTTAAGAACCCTTTGTGGTGATAGAACCCTTGTGTTAAAACTGCTTCATATAGAACCATCTACAGCACATTCTCTTTCGATCTGAGGAACCATTTTAAATGCAAAGAACATAATAATCATGTGATCGTGTTTAAGGGTCTATAAAGAACCATCTTTTATAAAGTGTGTAACAACAGCAGAACCCTTTTTCAAAAAGGTTCTAAATAGAACCATCTACAGTACATTCTGAAATAATCTGGAGAACCGTTTCGCGATGCAAAGAACACTTTAATCATGTGTTTATGGTTCTATGAGGAACCATTTGCCAGAGAACCCTTGAAGGACCATCTTTTATAAAGTGTGTAACAACAGCAGAACCCCTTGTTGGCGCTACAGAGAACCACTTGAAACCCATGCAGGAACTAATCCCAAGTCAGCTTCGTGTTCTCATTTTCCCGTTCCACCTTAAATGGCGCCACAAAGTGACTGCTGCACCAATTAAGGTGGAGCGGAAGGATTCGAACAAGAGGTCGGCGAATAGGACGCCCACACATTCTCCATCAGCCCGAAGAACCATGCAAAGAACCCTCGCCTAAAGAACCCTGTTTTTATTTTTTTCTCAGTGTGTAGCCACGCCTCCCTCCCTACCCCCCTCTTCCAGCCGCTGGAGGGCGGAGACATGTAGCGGGACTGTATGCGGAGAACATGGCAACCCTCGCCCCGCTGTAGGCCCGCACACCGCCGGCTGGCAGCTTTTAATTTCAGGTTCGGATCGGTGTGACTCTCTCTTCGGACGCGGAACCGGGCGCTGCGGGGAATGCCGCTCGGGAACCGGGCCAGGAAGAAGAAGAAAAAGTGCTGAGCGAAAAGAAGAGGAAGAAGAAGAAGGGAAAAAAGGCTGATAGGAAAAAAGAGAAAGAAAGCGGAGCCGCTCTTCTTCGGCTGAGTGAGGAGGCGCCACCGGGAGAGGGAGCACGCCTGCAGCCGGGGGGCAGCGCACCGAGCCCGGGCAGGCAGGCTTGGGATCCACCGCGGGGGGCCGGAGCTCCTTCGATCTTCAGTCTCTTCATCCTCTTTCTGGCATGCATCATCATCATCATCATCATCACCATCAGAGGATGTAAAGCTCGGCCTGCTCCCCCCTCTCTCCTCCCCTCTCACTCCCCCCAACGCACAAATCCTATAGCACATTTCTCCTTTAAACTCTGAGTGGTATTTATTCTCTACCCAGATCTAAACACGCACGTACGTACGTCTGTGGTTCGGTGCATTTGGCCATGCCACCCCTACGCATTATTCTGTGCGCAGCGAACTCGGCACATGCAGACATGCGTAAAATGCGCTGATTTTAATTCGCAGCTCTTTTTCCTCGCGGAGGGGAAACCGGGGGGACAAATAACCCGAATTTGGGCTGGAAGGACTTTTATCTTTTTTTTTTTAATTCCCTCTTTTTTTGTTGTTATTGTTTTTTGGCCTTAAACGGGCAAATATCGGAGTGGATTTTTAATGGAGCTGGAGAATATCGTCGCTAACACGGTACTCCTGAAAGCACGAGAGGGTAAGTGATGCTGGGACTTTTATTATTATTATTATTATTTAAATTTTATTTTTTTAATTATTGAATCAAATTTTATTTTTGGGCTGAAAGAGGAGCTGCACCTCCTGCGATGATGATGTAATCTCACAACCCTGATGCCGCTTTAACAGCTGCTTTAACGGCGAAAAAGGGGGGACTTTTATTTTTTTTTATTAATTAATTTTTTTTATTTAATTTTTTTCCCCTTCGTTCTTTTGTTGTTAGCCTCATTTATTAGCACGATGCTAACGTTTTGACAGTTAGGGTTTTGACCCTGCTGGAGGAGGAGGAGGAAGACGACGAGCCTCAAGTTCTTTTCGAATTCTCCCGTTCCACCTTAAATGGTGCAGCAGTTGCGTTCAGCCGCCCGAATGTAACTGCTGCACCGTTTAAGGTGGAACGGGAGAATTCGAACACAGAAGCTACAGAACCGGCTCAAACACACCGAATTGCAGCCTTGTAGGCTAAGCTAGGCCCGTTTCTGCTGTGTTTGCTCGGAGGGACGTGAGCTGTGAGCTAAAGTACTGCCTTAAAGGCTGAAATGAATCACCGGGGCTCGACATGGAGCTCGTTTGAGGGCCCGGAAACATGAAAAGAGAGGGGATGGTGTTGTGTGAGAAACGGTTCTCGTCGATACCACCGAAGCCATACTTACCACTAGCTACTTCCTCTCCTGGTGCCCTCACACTACCAGGCCTTTGTCACTCACTACACTCCCCCTCTCTCTTTCTCTCCCTCTTTACACCTTTTGGCCTTTATCCTCCTCTTTTAAACATCCTGACTAAGAACATTCTGGAAACCCATGACTGATAAATGCCCAACCTAGGCTGGCTGGAGGGCTGTGGCATTGTAGGCCCAGCTCAAAACTGAGGTTCCTCTCACACCTATACGTTCACCTATTGCTTTCAGTTTTGGTTTTAGGGCCCGGCCAGAGCTTGGCCCGAGAGCATTAAAGAAGGAATCATGCTGTTCGGAACTGGGGACAGCAGATATGGCCATGTTGGTATCATCACTATGAAATTCCAGGCATGTAGGTGTTGTGGGAATGGTCAGTAGGATTAGGAATTGCTCAGAACTTCATATTTAACACGAATGCGTTTTTGCGAGCGTTGCAATGGCATATAATGCGATTTATTACAATGTACTTGCAGTGTACACTTTAGAAAGACACACTATAGAACTGGTACTGTTATAGTTACATAGGAATGTATTAACCTTAACATCGGCGCATTGCGAGGTGAAACAGCGGTGCTGTATCGGAATAGCAGTAGCATAAGTTTAATTAGCATTTGCAATTCAAAATATTGGGAATGAATGGTGTGTGTGTATATATCTCAACATGTTTGAGAGAGAAATGGATATTTGATATTTTGCATGCGTATGTAATACAGTATGGATGTGTACCAATATGCAAAATATAGAGATGTAGTATCTATCTATCGATCTATCTATCTATCTATCTATCTATCGATCTATCTATCGATCTATCTGTGTGTATAAATGATTAGTTCTCATGGAGATTGTTTTGTTTTTGGTTTTATGTAGAACCTTTTGTTTAAAAGCGTTCTATATGGCACCAACAAAATGGGCACGGCTATAGTTACAGCAGAACCCTCTTTGGTGTGCTCTCTCATGTGTGTGTATATATATATGTATATATGTATATATGAGGACGACTTTCAACTTTCACGATGCACAGAACTGTTTACCCCTCCAGAGGGTTATTTAAGTCTTCATGGTTTAGAACCCATTGTAAAAATAGCAGAACCCTTTTTGGTGTCACGAAATGTTCAAAAGTGTTCCACATAGAGCCGTCTACCGCACTTACTTTGTGAGTCTGAAGGACCCTTTAATCGTGCAGTAGGTTCTTTGCATGTTCATGGTTCCATACGGAACCATTGTCTTTGCTGAAGAACCCTTGAATAACCATCTAACAAGTGTCTAGCAATATCAGGACCGATTTAGTCGACTACATGCAACGGTTTTTAAAAAGGCTCCACGTAGAACCACGCACAGTACGTTCTTAATCAATCTGAAGAACCCCTCACGAATGCAGGGCTTGGGAACGGCCTGTAGACCTGCCAATCAAAGGCAAGCAAGCCTCCATGTGTTTCCTTTATTAGCAAGATGCTAACGTTTTGACAGGCTTTTGAGCCTGCGGTGGGAGGAGACAAGCCTCGTTGAATTTTCCCGTTCCACCTTAAATGGTGACTTTTTGCCTGCTTTATTAGCAACATGCTAACCGTTTCACAGTTTTGACCCTCAAGAAGGGAGGAGACAAGGCTCAAATTGGCTTCCTCTTAGAATTTTCCCGTTCCACCTTAAACTGTGCTATGGGATATTTCCCCTGGATCGTTCGGCCCTAGTTGTAGCTGTTATGCCTCCTTTATAAGCGAGACGCTAACGTTTGGACAGTTTTGACCCTGCAGGAGGAGGAAGACGAGGCCTAAGTTGTCTTAGTTGTCCAAGTTGTCTCGTTGCATTTTCCCATTCCACCTTAAATGATGCAGTTGTATATGTTCCTCAGATTACTCAGCCCTAATTACAACTGGTTCATCTCATATACTAGCAAGATGCTAACGATTGGACAGTTAGGCTTTTGACTCTAAAGGAGGACAAAGACAAGGCTTGAGTTGACTTCCTCTCAGAATTTTCCTGTTCCACCTTAAATGGTGCTGTTGGATATTTTCCCCCAAGTGAATTAGCCTTAATTACAGCTAGTTCGCCTTCTTTGTTAGCAAGATGCTAACGCTTTGACAGTTAGGCTTTTGACCCCTACAGGAGAAGGAAGACGAGGCTCAAGCTGGCTTCCTGCCTGAGGCGCCAGATTCAAGCTGCTGCACCATTTAAGGTGGAATGGGAAAATTAGAACACAGAAGCTACAAAAGAGGCTCAGACACACTAAAATGCAGCATTAGAAGCTAAGCTCGAATCTTCCCGTTCCACCTTAAATGGTGCAGCTAGTTACCTCAGATCACATGACTCAAATTGCAGCTAGTTCACCTCCTATATTAGCAAGATGCTAACGTTTGGACCGTTAAGCTTTTCACCCTAATGGACGACGAAGGCGAGGCTCGAATTGGCTTCCTCTTCTAATTTTCCGGTTCCACCTTAAATGTAAGAATGTAGCTGCTGCACCATTTAAGGTGGAACGGGAAAATCCGACCTTAGAAGCCACAAAAGAGGCTCAAACGTGCTAAAATGCAGCTTTGCAAGCTAAGCTAGGCTTGAATTTTCCTGTTCCACCTTAAATGGTGCAGTGGATATGTTCCTCAGATTACTTGGTCCTAGATATAGGGTTCTGTGTGACCCTAGCTCGCCTCCTTTTTAGCCAGATGCTAACGTTATAGGTGAACAGCAGCACCAGCGCTCAGACGCTCAGTGCCAGATATTGCATGGCAGCTGACTAACACCATGTGACTGCTTAACGGTGGTTACTCTCTTGTTATGGACACGTAGGGCAGAACAGACGCGTTCAGGTGTCGCGGTGATGTGACCTTAGTACCGGACTGTGTTCTACCCGGTCGTGTCTCGGAGAGGAAGGGAGATGGGGAAGAGAGATCTACTGCAGGGCTTTATTTGAGGTCAGCCAGTAAGAATTTGGTTCCCTATGATAAGGGCAGTCGTGGGAAATGGAGTCCCCAGAGTGTGACGGAGAGGCTGTCCAGGCCCCGAGTCACATCGCTTTCCCATCTCAGTAAGTGAGAATGGTGGATGGATGTGGGCTTTGTGGTTGCCCACCCCCCTGCCCCTCCATACCCCCCATCCCTCTATACCCCCTCCATTTATATCGCTGTTTCAAAACGGACAGGCAGCTGCAGCAAGCTTGGCATGACCGTCCAAAAGAGGAATTCCACCGTTTTCCACGTCGGCTTGAGAGCAGGTTCGGTGTGAGATGGTCTTTACATTGGTGGTGATGGGAACCAGGGTTCTCCATGTCTAGAACACACATATAGACATTTTACTGACTATCTAGAACCACCAGTGAACCTACACGTGTCTTCTGAGTGTGTATGGAATGTTGATGATGAAAATCTGGAAAACCTGGAAATACTAAGTTCCTTTGGGGGACTATTTGACCTCACAGCGCCCTGCAGCATGTATCCCTCCACCATGAATGGAGTTTAAGGCTGAGATCTTCTCCACACCATCATAAACAGCGTCTCAGACATCAGGCAGCGTATTCAGAACCACCTCATGTAGGAACTTCCTGTGAGGGAGCTTTTAGAGGAGGACGTCTGGTTACCTTCACCACCACTGTGGACAGCTCTGACTCTCGAGCACACCAAACCCCTCTAAGTGGTTCGTCATTTTATACGTTTGGTGTTTAAGACAGGGCTGCAGTATGCAAATGACTTCTGGGCGTGTGTTGTGTGACGTCAAGCGGTTCATCTCGGTGCTGACCACGGTGCCTCCGCACACAGATTCGTTGGGCGTCTCCACCAAGACTAAAGCGGGACTCGTCACTGAAGATGACCCGCTGCCATTCTGAGTCACTCCATGACAGTCTGGTACGACACCACTGCAGTCTTTGGTGACGGTGACGTGGTGTTAAGGACAGTCGTGGTAACGGTCTGTGTGCATGTAGTCCTGCGTGGTGCAGCCGTCTGCCGATGGTGCTGCACTGACAGGATGACTCATGGAGGACACCACTGCTCGCTGGAGGTCTGTAATGGTGGTGTTGGGTCAGTCAGGTACAGAGTCATTAGCATGTCTCACCCTGTCCAGCCTACACACCAGGTTTCAGTCCTGTGGGCTGGTTGTTTCTGGGTGCTGCGGTTTGTGTGATGTGCAGCTATTCGTGTGGTGCGAGTGTATAATCGCGGTACTGGTAGGCTGTCTGTGTCACGCAGCCCTGTTTCCGAGTCGCTCTCGTAGGCCTTAAAATATAGGCAGTGAACCTTTTCAGACGTAGTTTCCTCTAAGCCCCCCAGCCCGTGCGCCTTTCAGGAGCGATTCATTACCCAGAATCCCCGCAGGCTCCAGCTCAGTACGTTCGGTACGTTCCCCTTAATGATCGCTGGCCTGGATTTCCCCTGAATGTCCAGGATTTGACAGGAGGAAGACGTGCCGTGGAGCTCCCTGCGCCGTAACTTGATGTACGGTGACTTGGACCGGACCCGGTAACGTTAGCCAACGCGCCGTTGCTGCTAATCTGGCTAAATGAAGACGTGTGATGGGATCGAGGCGCTCAGGCCAAGGAGCCGTGAATCTAAACTCAATGGGGAGTGGCACAGATCCAGTTGTGTTTTTGTCTTCCTCCCACAGAACCTCCTCTGGAATCCTAAATGGATCCCCCCGGGCTGCCCTCCCTGAGACCTGACATGGACTAAGGGTTTGGGCTCTGTCGCACTGGCACGCCGGCGTGTTCCCATTTGTAACTTTAATTGCGTGGAACAAGAGAACGCTCCTCCCGCTCCAATGGCTTCTTTCACTGGGTTCCTGAGCTGGCGGGGGGTGGGGGGCGTTTGGTGAAGGGTGGGGGTTCGAGGGTGGGGGTTGGCACATCCTCTACAGGGAGTCAACTTAAATATGCTGCTTTCTGCACACGGTCGCGCACGGTTTCGGAGGTCAGTGGTGAACCAGCAAATAAACAGTAGCTGGCATTAAAGGGGGCGTGGCCTGTTCACCGCACATGTAGCCTCGTTTGACCTGGGCACCTGAACGTCTTCCGCAAACCTCTATTAGTGTCGTCGCTGTTTCTAGATATAGGGCAGGTGGCAATGGTTTCATAACGTCTAATAGACCGGGGTCTCGGTTGACTTGATTGATAGGGGCCCTTTAATGGGCCTATTAAAGGGCCAATATCATCAAAGACACTTAAAATAAAATAAATTATTTGATGAATTTGATAAACGTTGATCAGGTAATGTACCACTCACTCCCGAGTCCAAAACAGTGCAGAAATCACCCTCTTCTTCATTTCAATATTTTTGTGATGTCACAAGAAAACAAAAACAGCACGGCGGTTTAGCCCCGCCCCATGCGTGCCGAAGTTAACCCAGTCTGTTTAGGTGTGAGGGAAACTGAGAGGGAGATGTGTAAAATGGAGCTGCAGGCGTCGGCACACCAAAGCGTCCACACGTACGAACGTCCAGCGAGGCCCTGAAGGTGGGTTTATTTCCTGGACTGTTATCCTGAGATCATGACATCACTCTTCTTGTGGTCTCAAGATAATAAAGGCTGTTGTCTCTAGAGTGCACCGTGCGCACCATCTTACCGTCTCTGATGAGGAGACAGCTCTTTCAGCTCATCTTCCTGGTGACCTCGTGATGAAAGCTGTCTTCTTGAGGGCACAACATATTTAACTTGAGATCTCATGATGACACAAGTTGTTTTTTTGAGATGGGTTCATTTTCTTGTGATCTCTACATAACATAAACGCGGTTTTCTGGAGACTGGTTTACTTGCCAACTCCTGGTAACCATGAGTTGTTTTCTGAAGATCACAGCGTATTGTTCTTGTGCTCTCAAGATAATGAAAACTGTTACAGATATTAAAATTGATTTATGTGTTTTTTTAAATTAATTTAACTTTTTTTTTTTTTTAGGACCACAGCCTATTTTTCTTGTGGTCACATGAAAAAAAAAATCAGGTTTTTTTTTTTTTTTGGTTTTTATTTATTTATTTATTTTAATTTAATTAATTTTTTAATTAATTCATGTTTTAGGACCACAGCCTTTTTAATTTTTTTATTATTTAATAAAAAAAAAAAAGTAGGACCACATTCTGTTTTTCTTGTGGTCTCAAGATAAAGTTGTTTACTTTACTCTTCTTGAGAACCAAAGCCAAATGAGTTGTAATCTCAAGAAAGCATCTTTGTATTATCTTGAGCTCACAAGACAGTTAAATCATGACCTCAAGATAACCATCCTGAAAATGATTTGGACTCTTTTTCTAATTTTTAATTTGGGGATGAAAGAAAGAGCGTGCAGGATGGGCCCTTGAAGGTGTCTGGGAGTCGACAGTCCCAGTGTTGCCCCCCGGAGTTTCCAGCGCGGGGGTCCTCCGGTACGCGTCTGCGTGGAGGAGGTCTCTTACAGCGTGCGTTTGTTTACTGGTTGCTGCAGGCCTGTAGCCAAGCTGACAGATAGCGAGTTAAACTGTGCGCTCACAGCTTGTCTGGAGACGTGTGTCTATTAATCGGGCGCGTGTGCGGCGGCGGAGTGGTGTGTGCGGGTGTTATTTATCGAGTCACAGATGAGTGATGACTCTACAGCGTGTTTAATATTCCCCTCCCGGTTTGTTGATCGCGCTGCCTGTCGAACCGAAAATGAGGCACGCAGCCTCGCGTCCAAATGTCCGACTCGCAGCAGATAACAGGAAAAGGCAGAGTTTACAGGCCACACAGTCTGTTTACACGGCCCAAGCCACACTTCCGAAATCACTAGAAAACTGGGCCAGGGCCCGTCAGCCCCAAACTAAACAGAGAACTCATCACTGTCAGCCGTTACTTTCCTGCCCGAGGATTATCTGGGCACGAAGACTCAACACCGCGGATTTAGTGGCCTGGTGTGCGGTGGCCATCTATATTTCACAGGGCTCTTATGATGTATGATTCATTTACAGGACGTTCTCGTATGAGGCTCCTCCTCCTTATCTGTCCTGGCCAGTGTGCTTTGGTCCCTGGAAGCCCTTAGGCCCGGGTATTAGTTTAAACCCCACGGACCGGGAATCGGCGGTGTCCATGGAGCGCTGGGGGAACAGCTGGAGCAAAGCGGCGACTGAAACCTGGAAGGAGCTGCCGTTAACAGAGCCGCTGCTCCCGAATGCCTCAGATAGCGAGCATATATCGGTCCGCAGGCTCGATAAGGTCGACACCCCGCAGACTGTTTACCACTGCTGGTCCACCCTCGGACCACCCACATCCCCGTCCTGCATGCAGCATCTAACTAGCTGTTTATCTTCTCAAGCTTTTAAACACACAGAGGGACTTTTATTCTAGAAAATACCCAGAGGCTGATCTGTCAAACACCTGAGCGAAGACACGGCGAGGCCCGGCCTGATGTAAAGGGATCCAGCTCCAAGTGTTGGTTCTAACTACTGAACACTCAAATTATGAAAATGGAGCTGCGGATTTTGGTGTATGGACATATACGGATGTTCCAGAGAAGCAAATTAGGTAGTCCTCATTTTCTGGACTGTTATCTTGAGATCCTGACTTATTCTTCTTGGGATCTGGAGATTAAAAAAGATAAATAAATAAATGAAAAGACTTTTTCTTGTGATCTCAAGATAATGAAATACATTTCTATCTGTTTTTCTTGTGATCTCAAGATAATGAAATATCTTTTAACCTGTTTTCTTGTGATCTCAAGATAATGAAATATGTATCAACCTGTTTTTCTCGTGATCTCAAGATAATGAAATACTTTTGTACCTGGTTTTCTTGTGATCTCAAGATAATGAAATACTTTTGTACCTGGTTTTCTTGTGATCTCAAGATAATGAAATGCATTTCAACCTGTTTTTCTTCAGATCTCAAGATAATAATTAAAAATGTTTCGACCTGTTTTTCTTGTGATCTCAAGATAATGAAATATCTTTCAACCTGTTTTCTTGTGATCTTATGATATAAGTCGTTTTTCTGAGAGTGCAGCATAGTTTGCTTGTTATCTCAAGATAACAAAAAAGCTGTGTTGACATATCGACATTTTTCTTTTGGTCTCCTGATAAAAACGTGTTTCTCGAGATCACTGCTGGAGCATGCTGGACTTTTATTTTAGAAAGTACACTAAGACCACTTCACCTGAGCGAAGAAATACCACGACTAGGCCTGATATAAATTGATTTAGCTATAGATGTTGTTGCTGACAGAAGTGCTCTGTTCATTTCGTTCCATCAGGGGCTAAACACACCATGCTAAATATAATGCTAACTGGTGTTGTAGCTTGCGTTCTAGCAGTGCTAACATCTGCTAAAACAGGAATGAAAGCAGTTTTGTTTGTGAAGAGAAGACCCCAGGCCATTTCTGATAAATGCTAAAGCTAAATATAGGCAATATTACAACAAGCCCAAATGGCTGGTTCTGATGAATGCTAATGCTAAATTAAGAATAATGCTAATTAGCTAGCCTGTCTGCTAAAAATCTGTCTGAAAAGAAATGGTGACCAACGGGTACATGTTTAAATGGACTCAAGCCTTAACCCCCAAACCAAGATTACTGTCCATGAACGTTGTGCTTCTGATGAACGCTAAAGCTAACTTAGCATGACTACACTATTGTGGCGAATGGTAACACTGATGTAACTAGGCGGATGGTAGCAATGCTAACCGGTGCTATAGCTCTTCATCCACTGAACTGAGGTCAGTTTACAGTCTTCTCCCAACATGGCGGATCAGTCAAGACTGTGGTGTCTGAAGTGTGGCTTCTTAGCCATGAGGCTAATGTAGCTAACAAGTAAAGGAAGCTAACCTACACCAGTTAGCCTTTAATAGCCTTAAATAGCCTCATATAGACTTGCGGACGTCATTTGGGTCACTATATGACTCACTATTATCTATAGATGTTGGCTAATGGATGTTAGCATAAAGCTAAAAACGGTAGCACCGGCTATAGCTTGCGTCCTATACCGCCCAGTCCAGGCACCCAGCCAAAACGACAAAGTTGGGCCTACTTGTGTGTAACACCTCCACCAGCACCAGTACCAGCTGGGACTGGATTATGGCATGTACTGGATGAGGTTCTGGAAGTAGCCACATCAGTGTTCAGACACTCTTACACCAAAGAATTGGTCAGGTGGTCCAGATTTGGTGGATGCCTTCCCTGGTACAGTTCCGAGGAGAATTCCCTGTAGGCTGGGATTGTATCCACTGCTGGTAGACCCGTATGACCGTACGCTTCCACACACCTGCAGATTCAGCTACTTCCTCACACTATGGTCTTTGGCCACGCCCACATGCAGTCCCTCCTTTTAGCCAGTCATTAACATCTGCTCTGGAGCCATTTTCCACACACGGAACGAGACATTCCCTGCACTGTAGCACCTCTTCCCAATCTATGGATCCCGTCACTCACACCCCTCAGGGATTATAGCTCTGTCTTCCCCGTGGTTAGGGAACAGGCCTGACGTCTGTCCTGGAAGTAGGCGGAGGTGAGAAAGTGTGCTGAGGCCGGGAGGCTGTAGCTTGTGTTTCACCTCTGTTTCGGCCTTCCAGTGGAATTTTTCCCCCAACAGTCATTTCCTGTTCATGTTTGGACGTTTTTCGACTATTTAGGTCTCTCCTCAGAAGTAATGACGTTTGGCTGAGCGCATGAGAACATCCTTCGACATGCCGGCAGCGTGTGTGTGTGTGAGGGGGAGTCTGAGGGATTTGTGGTGTATTATGTGGAAGTGTTACTCTAGATCTGCCCCGAGGAACGCTTCCCTGGCTCCTCTTTCACTCCACGCTGGGAGGAATTCGGAGGAACTCTGAGCTGTTTCTCCTGAGTCTGGCTAAGAGAGTGAGGGTGAGGAGGGGGATGAATTCCTGAGCTGAGAGTGTAATCTGACCCCGGCCCCCTCTGACGATTCAGACGTAGTGGAGCACGAGCGGTAACCCATGACGACGGCGGACGAAACCTTCTCCTAGGCGCTCTGGAGCTGGCAGGCTGCTCCGACTTCCTGGAGCTGCGACGGTGAGAAAAGTCTCGGAACAAGCGATCGACCCTGTTTTTAAAAAGGCCCTAGGACCCTTTCTTCAGAGGTGTCTGAATAGCCGTTCCCACTGCCTGTAACAGCGGGGCCCCGGGATTAATCGCTTTACACGGACCGCTCTGCCCAGTTAGTTCAAGCTGCGCCAACGCCGTTAACAGAATCCAGACACAGGGAAGTATTCAGGTCCGAGATTCACACGGACTGGGTTCGGTTCTGTTTAAACCCAAGACCTTCACAGGAGGAGTGAACTGAACAGCTGGAGTTTACAGGGGACCTTCTGTTATCCCCTAACCCCTAACCCCTAAACCCTACCTTTACCCCAACCCCTACATTTACACCAAACCCCCAACCCCTACATTTACACTAAACCCTAACCCCTACCTTTACCCCAACCACTACATTCACACTAAAGCCCTAACCCCTACATTTACACTAAAGCCCTAACCCCTACATTTACACTAAACCCCCTAAACCCTACCTTTACCCCAACCCCTACATTTACACCAAACCCCCAACCCCTACATTTACACTAAACCCCCTAAACCCTACCTTTACCCCAACCCCTACATTTACACTAAACCCCTAACCCCTACATTTACACTAAACCCCCCAACCCCTACATTTACACTAAACCCCCTAAACCCTACCTTTACCCCAACCCCTACATTTACACTAAACCCCTAACCCCTACATTTACACTAAACCCCCTAACTCCTACATTTACACTAAACCCCCTAACCCCTACATTTACACTAAACCCCCTAACTCCTACATTTACACTAAACCCCCTAACCCCTACATTTACACTAAACCCCCTAACCCCTACATTTACACTAAACCCCTAACCCCTACATTTACACTAAACCCTAACCCCTGCATTTACACTACACTACATTTACACTAACCCCCTAACCCCTACATTTACACTAAACCCCCTAACCCCTACATTTACACTAAACCCCCTAACCCCTACATTTACACTAAACCCCCTAACCCCTACATTTACACTTACTCCCTAACCCATACATTTACACTAAACCCCTAACCCCTACATTTAGACTAACCCCCTAACCCCTACATTTACACTAAACCCCTAACCCCTACACTAAACCCTAACCCCTACATTCACACTAAACCCCTAACCCCTACATTCACACTAAACCCCTAACCCCTACATTTACACTAACCCCCTAACCCCTACATTTACACTAAACCCTAACCCCTACATTTACACTAAACCCTAACCCCTACATTTACACTAAACCCTAACCCCTACATTTACACTAACCCCCTAACCCCTACATTTAGACTAATCCCCTAACCCCTACATTTACACTAAACCCCTAACCCCTACATTTACACTAAACCCCTAAACCCTCTACATTTACACTAAACCCCCTAACCCCTACATTTACACTAAACCCCCAAACCCCAACATTTAAACAAAACCCCCCAACCCCCTACATTTACACTAACCCCCTAACCCCTACATTTACACTAAACCCCCTAACCCCTACATTTACACTAACCCCTAAACCCTACATTTAAACAAAAAAGACTTACACTGAACCCCCTACCCCTACATTTACACTAAACCCCCTAACCCCTACATTTACACTAAACCCCCAACCCCTACATTTACACTAAACCCCCAACCCCTACATTTACACTAACCCCTAACCCCTACATTTACACTAACCCCTAACCCCTACATTTACACTAAACCCCCTAACCCCTACACTTACACTAAACCCCCTAACCCCTACACTTACACTAAACCCCCTAACCCCTACATTTACACTAAACCCCCTAACCCCTACATTTACACTAACCCCTACATGTACACTACGGTTCCACTGTCTGCAGGGTTCTCTACTCTGTACTTGTACCACGGTACTGAAGTGTAGTGGAGTCTGAGTGACGGTGAGGTACAGACGGTGAGTGCTGTACTGAATCGTTGGCCGGACCGTATTCAGATCCTCAGGTCAGAGACTCCCACCCCTCGCGCGCGTCATCCAGCCCCTTGTTAATCCGGCGGCGCGGGAGAGGGAGAGGGAGAGAGACATGCCGTATGTCCTGTGCGCTCGTTAACGCGTGTTGGGAGGAAGGGGGGATTTGTGCCGCTGCTGTAGCCAGATGCTGTAGAGTTGCATCACTGTTCAGCAGCTACGCATTCCAGCCCGGCTCGCTTCCTGTTCGGAGAACGAGGGAGCGTTACACAGATCCTTCTGTTTTCCACCGACGTGAGGAACACTTTGTCGCCTCACTGCTGTAGGGAATGTAACCTCAGTTGAAGCGCTCGGCGGAGCGCGGCCCGCGGTTTGCCTCTCGGCTGGAGGCGCTGCGGTTCAGAGGCCTTGGCCCGCGTGTTTAAGCCTGTCTGACTGTGGCTGTGGTAGTTTGTGGAGAATCACTCGTGCAGTAAATCGCTCAGTCCGGCTGCAGAGATCGGCCGCTGGGACGAACCCCGGCGTGTCGGACGCTGTGTTATGTTCTGCCTCAGACGTTTCCCGGAAGTCTGTAAGCCCTGTGCTGTTTGGTAAAGAGGTTGGGTTGTGGAATTGGGCCTCGCTCCGACTCGTCAGTAGCTGCAGGGAGCGCTAACTAGTGGCTGCTGACATGTTGTCCAGCCCATGGATGTATTAGCTCAGTAGGAGATCCAGATTAGCCAACTAGTGAGAATACCATGTGTTACCCAACATGCTAAATGAACTAGCCACCCGGAGGGTTTATTGGTTAACTAGCACAGATGTTAGCCAACTAGTGGATCAACTAGCCGATTGGAGGGTTTATGTTAGTTAACTGGCGCAGATGTTGCTGAATAGTGGATAAACTAGCCACCTGGAGGATATATAGGTTAACTAGCACACGTTAGCCAACTAGTAGGTATATTTGGTTAACTAGCACAGATATAAACCGACTAGTGGATGAGCTAGCCGACTGGAGGATGAATTAGTTAACTAGCATAGGTATTAGCTGAATAGTGGATGAGCTAGCCGACTGGAGGATATTTTGGTGAACTAGCACAGATATCAACCGACTAGTATATGAGCTAGTTAACCAGCACAGATGAGGATATATTGGTTAGCTAGCACAGATATTGACCTGCTAGCTGCCAGTATAGGCTGTATTAGCCGAGTAGCGAATAACTAGCAGATATTCGCTGACTAATGATGAGCTGTTAGCTTGTTTGTGAGCTCTGTGGACGTTTTGGCGGACGTGTTCTATGACTGACAGGTCAGGGGAGGTGTTGGTTGAATGGGTCGTGTTTTAGCTGATGTATTCGTTGACCAGCTGATCTCTTGTTGGCCGTCTAGGGAATGGCAAAATTATGGTAACCAGTGTTTACTGGAGCGACGTGGTAAACGACTAGCTGATGTGTTTGCAGTTTTTAGCTAACTAGCGGATTGGTTTCCCAGCTAGCAGGTATTTTGCCGAAGTCACTTGACTAGCGGATGCCTTTGCTGACCTGGAGGTATGTTAGCCGGTTGGAGGATATAGTTGTTGACCGGGGGAAGTTCTAACTGACTAGTGGATCTGTATTTATTGATTAGGGAACAGATTAACTGACCGCTGTGGAGCAGATATGTTGGCCAGCTAGCATGTGCTAGCTTTGCTTGAGTGATGGATGTGTATTCATTGAGTAGTGGATGTCTGTGCTGTACAGTGACCATGTTGGTCCGGTAGGGCGCATGCTAGCCCCGTTAGGGCGTATGTTAGCCACAGTGGCTAACTGACTGGTCTAGTTCTCCATGATCAAGCAGATCTGAACTGAAGACCCCTGATCTCGGTTAGGTCTAGGGTCCAGAAGACGCTGATCTGATGTGGCTCTCCGTTCCTCCGGCGTCCCTGCCCTGTCTCCCAGCGGCTCATGCGTTAAACAGATCCTCTGCTGCACATGTGATCCGAGTATCTGTGACAAGTGGGTGAAGCTGGCTTCAGATTGAGATGGATACGCGTGACAATTGAATCGGACTCGCTAGAAACGGCTGGATGGCTCGCGAACAGACGTCTGTTGCCTCGGCTGATGTCATTCCTGTCTGATCTAATTCTGCCAGGTCAATGTCCAGGCTGGCTTGTTGACTTTCATTTGTGACGATGGTGACGGTTGGAATGTCCGGCGGGACCGAGCGACGGCTGGGTTTTATTGGGAATCATAATGTGACGAGCCAAACCTTCGGCGCTGCCTGTGAACACACTCCATCATTGTATGTTTTGATATAAAATCCGTGTGTCAACACGCAGCTGCAGCGCCGAGCCGCGCTAATGGTTTTTGCCGGGCCGGTGAAAGTGAGCGCCGGTGGAATTCTCCTGAAGAACCAGGAGAATGGTGTCTCTGGCTGAAGGGGTCAGCGAAGGCCTGCCCTCGCTCCCTTCCTGACCTCACCCTGGAGGGAAGACCCCGTTCCAGCGTTTGATCCGTGTGGCTGCCGGCACCTGGAGCCCGGGGCTGCCCATTTCGGGAGGGAGCTTGTTGCCTGGCGCTGAACTAAATTAGGCCTGCTTTAGGGCCTATCATTAGTCATTCAGTGGAGGTTATCAGTAGGACCCAGAACAGAATGTCACGGCAAGGAAAGGTCACCACGGGATGACCTTGAGCTGTGCTGCGGCTCCAATCAAGAGAGTGCGGCCTGAAGGTTTAGATACCGCAGCGCCTGATAGGCCAGGAGTAATCCCACACTTGGAGGAAAACTGCTAGTGGAAGAAAGGGCTAGACGGGAGGTTCTAGATTGGGTGAACAGATAGATGTTGGGGATATATATATATATATTTATTTTCCCGTGTCATGAAAGCCCCTTGTGGTGACATGATTCCGCCTGTATCCCCCCGCTGCAGTAATGGTTACCGTGTAAATATATGAAAATTGGTGTAGCCTAACCGTGAACCGTGGAGCAGTGTTAGAGTAAAGACCGGCGTAGTGTAACCACAGGACTGCATGTAAGCAAAACAGCAGGGTTACCATGGTCACATGACCGGAAAAGATTTACTGTGGGCAACCATGGGCTTGCATTGTGTCTATCGGAATGAGTGTAGCCATGCAGCCATGGAAATAGACCCCTCCTCTGATCCACCGACGTCTCGGTATGGAGCTGTAGAGGTTCCTAATGGAGTCCTGTGATAATCCATCCCATGCAGCTTGAACATCCTCACACAGTTCCTGCAGATGGTGCGGTAGGGGTGGAGGTGGAGGGACACCAGGTCTTCTGGACGTGTGACTACACACCGTTCATCTTGGTGCTGACCACGGTGCCTCCACACACGGATTCGTTGGGCGTCTCCACCAGGACTAAAGCGGGACTCGTCACTAAAGATGACCCGCTGCCATTCTGAGTCACTCCATGACAGTCTGGTACGACACCACTGCAGTCTTTGGTGACGTTGACGTGGTGTTAAGGACAGTCGTGGTAACGGTCTGTGTGCATGTAGTCCTGCGTGGTGCAGCCGTCTGCCGATGGTGCTGCACTAACAGGACGACTCATGGAGGACTCCACTGCTCGGTGGATGTCTGTAGTGGTGGTGTTGGGTCAGTCAGGTACAGAGAGAAGACACGTCCTTGGTTACCTCACGTGTGCGGCCGAGTGTGAAACCGAAATCATTAGCAAGAGTTGATGAGGGTCTCCATTCCTGGGTTCCTCTCCTCAAGCCCATCCCCTAAACATGGTGGTTAACAGGTGAGGTGGATCAGGTGTGCTTGAGCAGCTCTGCTGGACACTGGACTCTCCAAGACCGGAATCGCGCACCCCCGCTCTAGATCGTAGTGAAGCGCTGACGGTAACTGCGTTTGGAAGTGTGTCCGTGTGTCTGTCAGCTGTGGAAGCAGTTGAGCAAACTTCCGAAGCATGTGGAATCGGACCGAAGGAGTCGCGGGGCAGGCTGACGCAGGCATGCACATGAAACTGGTTAAGTAGACGTCTGCGTCACTGGGATTTGAAAAGCTTTGATTCCGAGTCGCGTCCTTCGTATAAAAGCCATAACGAGGCCCTGAAGTCCGTCTGTGCAGCGTTGATGATGTCTGGTGCTTGTAAATCAGAGGACGGGCCCGGCGGATGGCTGTTTAGAGACGCAAGCGCGGAGATTTACCCCCAGCTCTCCGCCTCTGGAGGACTCCGGCCCGGAGGGCTGAGGTCAGTCTGCACCCTGAGAAATTATTCATGAGCTAATGCGTTTAACCGGAGAGACAAATGGAGCTCTGGTCCCTCGTTCCTTAGGCTTTCTCCGTGGGCACGGGAAGGGAGCGGCCGGCCGGACGGCGGTGGATTCCCTGAAAGGTTTGGATAAGTGGTTGTTAAGTTATGCACAGATGTGAGGACCAGAAGTATCTGGGGTTGGGTAGGATCGGCCAAGTCATACGAAGCCACACGCAGAACTGGGCCGATCCGGTTTATAGCTCCGTGTCTTTATTGAACGGACGGTTTGGTGTTCCTGGAGGACTAGGTAAACATGGGGACCTCTTAAACGGTCGGCAGTGTGGAGTTCATAAGGGCTTACCTCACGAGCTAGAGGTGCCCTAGTGGGGACATATGAACGTACCCACCTCCACCAGCACCAGTAACGGCTGTGGTTGGCTTTGGCATGGACTGGACAAGTTACTGGATCTAGGACACTCAAAGAATTCCAGAGCTGTTCCAGATTTGGTGGACGGCACAATTCCGAGGAGAATTCCCTGTAGACTGGGATTGTATCCACTGCTGGTAGACCCGTATGACCGTACGCTTCCATACACCTGCAGATTCAGCTACTTCCTTCACACTATGGTCTTTGGCCACGCCCACATGCAGTCCCTCCAAGCCAATCATTAACATCTGCTCTGGAGAATTTTCCACACACGGAACGAGACATTCCCTCCACCGTAGCACCTCTTCCCAATCTATGGATCCCGTCACTCACACCCCACAGGGGTTTATAGCCCCGTCATCCTCGTGCAGCAGCGCCATCTGGTGGAGTCTGAAGGTACTACCACCCTAACACACAAGGTGACTTGTATACGTACGTGGGCGTATATGGTCATTTATGTTCGTCTATACGCCATGTCATGTTAGCATAGCCCGCTAACTAATACTTGTGTTTGTGTCTTTGGATAGCTACTACCATGTCCAGGGTCATGTGGTGCAAACGCCCAACTTTGACAGGCAGAGGCCGTTTGATTGACGTGCGATCCAGCCAATCTCCAGCTCCCGTATAGGGCCAAACCGGGACTGGGCACATACTGGTGTGACATGCGTTCATGTGCTACTCGAACGTTCAGACGGATCTCCTGATTATGGGCGAGTCGGTGTATACAGAGGGCTCCTGCTCGCTCCCCGCTCTCCGCCTCAGACCTCTCCATCAGTTTTTCCGTGTTGCTCCAGAGTTCAGTGGTTGAGATGTTGGCCGTTGCGAGCGGTTTGGTGAGAGATTGTTGATGGTAGAGACTCAGGTTTCTTTACAGTGGTGGTGATGGCGACCGGGGTTCACCATGCCTTCCTCTCCGCCATGACTAAATGTTTACCAAGCTTCGGCTCAGCCTACGGTTTCTTCTCCAAACGCGTCGGGAACCGTTCACGCAGCGCTCTTCCCGTGGACGTCTGGTTCCGTCCACCGCCGCTCCGTTCCGACTCCAGAACTCGAGAGTTTCCCACAAACCATTGTGTATGGCTGTGTTTACATCTTCACCATGGACTTGTGCAATTGCAATTTTGGGATTGCACAATGTTGGGAATTTTGTGGGTTAGGTAAACACCGTGCTAGGGAATTCCAGACAGCTTTTTCCTAGATGTTCCCTTGAGAGCGTTTGTAAGTGCTCTCTCCAGCCGTGTCTGAGAGCTGAGTATTCCTGAGTTCCCTCGCCGGCTGCAGCTCCGGGATCAGGAGGGAAGTGAGGAGTGCTAGATTTGATCGGGAGTGAGAGCAGGTTGTAACAGGTTCTGAATGCTTGCGGTTGGAGTTGCTGTCTGAAGCGAAGCATGGACGCTTGCATCATCGGTGCGTCACTCTGTGCCTCGGCAGATCCGGTGCTACCTAAAAATAATCCCAGAGTTCAGTTTCCTTCATGAAAGGGGGCATGTTGATGCCAGAAGTAGCACATCAAGGCAGAGCTGGTGATCTAGAGAGAGCTGGCGATTAGTCAGATCACACGCCAGTCAAACGGCCCCTTCCTGTCAAAGTCTGCGGTTTGTACCATGTTCCAAATGGCCTGGGAGGTGGGAGTAGCCGTGCACATGCCCTAACTGACATGTATGTATAGTCCAGGACCAATTACCATGGCAACCCAACCTCCAGGAATGGATCCCATAAGCTCACCTTGTGTGTTTAAGGTGGTAGTACCTCCAGGCTCCTGCAGATGGCGCTACACAGTGACGATGGGGCTATAAACCCCTGAGGGGTGTGAGCGACAGGATCCATAGATTGGGAGGAGGTGCTACAGTGCAGGGAATGTCTCGTTCCATGTGTGGAAAACGCTCCAGAGCAGATGTTAATGATTGGCTAAAAGGAGGGACTGAGCATATGTGGGCGTGGCCAAAGACGGTAGAGTGAAGGACGTAGCTGGATTGGTTCTGGAGCAGCCACACGTGAGCCCAAGGTCACCAAGCCTCATGCCAAGCGTGGTCCAGAGCGGGTTAAAGCCCCCTGGCATGGGGCTGCGGAGCAGTGGAACCGGTTCCTCTGGAGTGACGGAGCTCCATCCAGGACCTTCGGGATGAGTTGGCTGATCCGGGCCGGATCATTTCGGATGGAGCTCTGGAGGAACACAGGCCTTGGGTCGCCCTGTGCCTGGCTGCCTCTCAGAAGCCGCCTCAGACGGATGAACTCGCCTGCGGTGTGAAACCCGAACCCCTCGTGTGCGGACATGTGACGTGACGCTGTTTTGATAACGTTTATCGGAATGTTTTTGCCATGGTCCTGCATGCGCGGCGATCCAGGTTCCTGGATGGGTTGTGGGAAAGCCAGAGAGCTAGATGAGCCTCCTCTGTGCTCCTCCGCCCCTGCCTCGGTGCCTCGGTGCCTCGGCGCGCTGTATGCATGACCAGGATTTATGTCTGTTTGGTATTGTGGTTATAAAGGAGTTTCTGTCTGCACTGCTGACCTGTGACCATCCTCCTCCTCCTCCTCCTCCACTCTTTTCTCTCTCTCTTTCTTTCCCTCGCTCCTCTCCCTCTCCTTCCCCCTCGGAGCGGTGCAGGATGATGTCAGGCAGTAAACTTTTAAAAGTCTTCTGAGAGAGGAGGTAATGGAAGAGAGTGTCCATCATCTGGTGTGCTGGGCTGAGCGAGTGTGCTTGTGTGCGCTCACAGAGGGACGTCTGTGTTGTTGGTAGGGCTGGGAATATGGGAATATGGGATTATGGGATTATGACGTGTGTGCTGTGATCTCTACTCGCGGTGTGAATCGGTGCAAGTGCTACGACACCTGGAGCAATACTGATACCGGTGTTACGATATGATACGTGCGGATCGATACGTACGCGATATGATGACAGATAAAAGATGATGTCACAGTTGAACAGACTCCGGGCAGGCTTACAGTCCGTCACTGGTACGAGGTCATGTGACGTGTGCGTTACCGTATGAGCTGTATTATTATATCAGCGTTTTAATGATTCACAACCAAATACACCCAGTACGACTTGATCCAGAACAGTACACCCGATACGACTAGGATCAAGCATTGCGATGGGATCCATTGCAGCGTTACAGCGTGATCTGTAACAGCACAAGCGTTACTACGCTATCCAGAACAGAACGAGCATTACTGCAGGATCTGTTAGCGGACAAGCGTTACAGCAGGATCCGGATCCCTAAGAGAATCCCTAAGATGGGATCCATAACAGTATGAGCGTTACGGTGGGATCCTCAGCAGTATGAGCGTTGCGGCGGGATCCTCAGCAGTACGAGCGTTACGACATGGTCGGTAACAGTATGAGCGTTACGGTGGGATCCTCAGCAGTATGAGCGTTGCGGCGGGATCCTCAGCAGTATGAGCGTTACGACATGGTCGGTAACAGTATGAGCGTTACGGCGGGATCCTCAGCAGTACGAGCGTTACGACATGGTCGGTAACAGTATGAGCGTTACGGCGGGATCCTCAGCAGTACGAGCGTTACGACATGGTCGGTAACAGTATGAGCGTTACGGCGGGATCCTCAGCAGTACGAGCGTTACGACATGGTCGGTAACAGTACGAGCGTTACGACATGGTCGGTAACAGTACGAGCGTTACGACATGGTTGGTAACAGTATGAGCGTTACGACATGGTCGGTAACAGTATGAGCGTTACGACATGGTCGGTAACAGTATGAGCGTTACGACATGGTCGGTAACAGTATGAGCGTTACGACATGGTCGGTAACAGTATGCGCGTTACGACATGGTCGGTAACAGTACGGGCGTTACGACATGGTCGGTAACAGTATGAGCGTTACGACATGGTCGGTAACAGTACGGGCGTTACGACATGGTCGGTAACAGTATGAGCGTTACGACATGGTCGGTAACAGTACGAGCGTTACGACGGGATCCGTAACAGAACGCCGTGTGTGAAATGGAACCTGAATGATCAGCAGCATCCTCTGCTCCTGGTGACGTGGTAGCGTGGCAGCAGTGACGCTGATGGTCCGCTGTCCATTTGCCTGACTTTGCATGATTTCTTGTTTCATGTGGAATCAGACGCTGGTTATTACAGTCCCTGCACACACATCATTTGTGTGCATGTAAATAAAGCCGTGTGTGTGATGCGCCCGGTGACCTCCCTGGGATGTCTCTCCGAGGTTGAATCCCTCTCTGCTGCCGGGATTGGTGTGGTGGAAGTAGCCCAGGAAAGTGTAAGAAGCGGTGGGGCTTCAGAAGTGGACTTGGCGGGGCGAGAGACAGAGCGGGAGAGTTATAGAGAGTGTATATTATGATGAGTGGATACGGATTCATTGCCTCGATTCCTCATTGCCTGGGAAAGAATCCCGTCGGAAGCCTAAAAATAAGTCACTCTGAGGCGTTTATTGGAGCGGCCGGCTTGTTTGAACACAAATCACGGCTGAGGCAGGCCATGTCCCGTCCCGCGAGCGCCAGCAGGGCCGGACGCGTTGTGTTCAGATGACTAACTCGTGTCAAACAGAACGCGCGTCATGTTCGGTCCGGGCTGGGAATACAGGAGGGGGAGGGGCCGCTCATTAAAGGGCTCATATCACGGAAAACCGGATTTTCCTCGCTGACGTTCCATCTAGAATGTAAACACTGTCCAGGTACTGTTTACTCTCTACCTCACACAGTCACGTCATCACACCCAACACCTGTAAGTGTATGTTCATCTGTTCAGGCTACAACAGTTTAGCTCCGCCCACTTGTATTATTTGAATTAATTTGCTTGTTGAATGAGAGCCAATCAGAACTGGGCTCATTTACATACGTCAGTCTTAATGCAGTAAGGAGAGGGGAATATGAAGTAGGTATATAAGAGAAGGAGAGTTGGATGAGAAGGAGGTCTAGAGGGGAGAAGGACATAAAAACTAGGTGTAGAGGAGCGAGGGAGAAGGATGAGGAGGTGTAGAGGGGCGAGAGAGACGGATGAGGAGGTATGGAGCGGTGAGAGAGACAGATGAGGTGTAGTGGGGCGAGAGAAGAGGAGGATGAGGAGCTCTATAGGAGCGAGAGGGAAGGAGGATGAGGAGGTGTATAGGAGCGAGAGAGAAGGATGAGGAGGTGTATAGGAGCGAAGGAGAAGACTGAAGAGGTGTAGAGGAGCGAGAGAGAAGGATGAGGAGGTGTATAGGAGTGAGAGAGAAGGATAAGGAGGTGTATAGGAGCGAGAGAGAAGGATGAGGAGGTGTAGAGGAGCGAGAGAGAAGGATGAGGAGGTGTAGAGGAGCGAGAGAGAAGGATGAGGAAGTGTAGAGGAGCGAACGAAGGATGAGGAGGTGTAGAGGAGCGAGAGAGAAGGATGAGGAGGTGTAGAGGAGCGAGAGAGAAGGATGAGGTGGTGTAGAGAAGCGAGGGAGAAGGATGTGGAGGTGTAGAGGAGCGAGAGAGAAGGATGAGGAGGTGTAGAGGAGCGAGAGAGAAGGATGAGGAGGTGTATAGGAGTGAGAGAGAAGGATGAGGAGGTGTATAGGAGCGAGAGAGAAGGATGAGGAGGTGTAGAGGAGCGAGAGAGAAGGATGAGGAGGTGTATAGGAGCGAGAGAGAAGGATGAGGAGGTGTATAGGAGTGAGAGAGAAGGATGAGGAGGTGTATAGGAGCGAGAGAGAAGGATGAGGAGGTGTATAGGAGTGAGAGAGAAGGATGAGGAGGTGTAGAGGAGCGAGAGAGAAGGATGAGGAGGTGTAGAGGAGCGAGAGAGAAGGATGAGGAGGTGTAGAGGAGCAAGAGAGAAGGATGAGGAGGTGTAGAGGAGCGAGAGAGAAGGATGAGGAGGTGTAGAGGTGAGGTATAGGATTTATATTTATGGGTGGGAGACTGTCATATATGGTGGGCTCCCAAAGTCCGAAACCTGGGGGATGTTGGGTGTTGTGCCTGTGTGTTGGGAGGTATTGGTGTGTTGGGTGTACTGGTGTGTGTGTTGGGGTCTTTGGAGGATGTGCGTGTGTGTTGGGAGAGGTCGGCGTGTTGGGTGGGGGATGTGTGTATGTTGGGGTGTTTGGAGGATGTGCGTGTTGGGTGGGGGATGTGTGTGTGTTGGGGTGTTTGGAGGATGTGCGTGTTGGGTGGGCGATGTGTGTATGTTGGGGTGTTTGGAGGATGTGCGTGTTGGGTGGGGGATGTGTGTATGTTGGGGTGTTTGGGGGATATGCGTGTTGGGTGGGAGATGTGTGTGTGTTGGGGTGTTTGGAGGATGTGCGTGTTGGGTGGGGGATGTGTGTATGTTGGGGTGTTTGGAGGATGTGCGTGTTGGGTGGGAGATGTGTGTGTGTTGGGGTGTTTGGGGGATATGCGTGTTGGGTGGGGGATGTGTGTATGTTGGGGTGTTTGGGGGATATGCGTGTTGGGTGGGGGATGTGTGTATGTTGGGGTGTTTGGGGGATATGCGTGTTGGGTGGGGGATGTGTGTATGTTGGGGTGTTTGGGGGATATGCGTGTTGGGTGGGGATGTGTGTGTGTTGGGGTGTTTGGGGGATATGCGTGTTGGGTGGGAGATGTGTGTGTGTTGGGGTGTTTGGAGGATGTGTGTGTTGGGTGGGGGATGTGTGTATGTTGGGGTGTTTGGGGGATATGCGTGTTGGGTGGGAGATGTGTGTGTGTGTTGGGGTGTTTGGAGGATGTGTGTGTTGGGTGAGAGACGTGTGTATGTTGGGGTGTTTGGGGGATATGCGTGTTGGGTGGGAGATGTGTGTGTGTGTGTGTGTGTGTTGGGGTGTTTGGAGGATATGCGTGTTGGGTGGGGGATGTGTGTGTGTTGGGGTGTTTGGAGGATGTGCGTGTTGGGTGGGAGATGTGTGTATGTTGGAGTGTTTGGAGGATATGCGTGTTGGGTGGGGGATGTGTGTATGTTGGGGTGTTTGGGGGATATGCGTGTTGGGTGGGAGATGTGTGTGTGTGTTGGGGTGTTTGGAGGATGTGTGTGTTGGGTGGGGGGTGTGTATATGTTGGGGTGTTTGGGGGATATGCGTGTTGGGTGGGAGATGTGTGTGTGTGTTGGGGTGTTTGGAGGATATGCGTGTTGGGTGGGGGATGTGTGTGTGTTGGGGTGTTTGGGGGATATGCGTGTTGGGTGGGAGATGTGTGGTATCTGGAGCAGCGATGGGACGAGATTTGATCCAGCTGCCCAAGCAGCTTCATGTTGAGACATGCTAGGTGTAGTGTGTGTGTGTGTGTGTCTCTCTCTCTCACCCCCCTCACCCCCCCCTCCCCCCCCCCCGTTTTCTCTTCTTCCTCACCGTGTATATTTAGCCGGAGGTGTGATTGGCTGACGGGCTCACCTGCTCTGTATTTCGGGAAGTGTAGTGATGACGCTGATCAGAGTTTAATCAGTTCACACGGTCGCACATCTGCACACACACATCTGCACACGCACATCTGCACACGCACATCTGCACACGCGCTCCTTCCTGAGTTAGCTCTGTGGCTAATGCTTATACATACCGGTCTGTCAGACACGTGTAGCGGTTTATTAGAGATCACTGAACACTGCGGCTCAGTCACCTACACAGTCGGTAACCACACAGTAACCTACACAGTCAGTAACCTACACAGTCAGTAACCTACACAGTAACCCACACAGTCAGTAACCTACACAGTCAGTAATTACACAGTAACCTACACAGTCAGTAATTACACAGTAACCTACACCGTCCAGAACTACACAGTAACCCACACAGTCGGTAACTACACAGTAACCCACACAGTCAGTAACCTACACAGTCAGTAATTACACAGTAACCTACACAGTCAGTAATTACACAGTAACCTACACCGTCCAGAACTACACAGTAACCCACACAGTCGGTAACTACACAGTAACCTACACAGTCGGTAACTACACAGTAACCTACACAGTAACCAGTGCTGGTCTGGTCCTGCTCTGCGCGGTACAGTGCTGGTCTGGTCCTGCTCTGATCCGGCTCTGGGCGGTATAGTTCTGGTCTGGTCCTGCATTAACTGGTATAGTGCTGGTTCCGTTGGTGCTGGACTGGTTCTGGTTTAGTGCACACATTAGCTCATGACTCAGATATTAGCTTTGGGCTGACACCTTAGCTTGTGGTCTAAGCTTTAGCTTGGGGCTGACATGGTGTTAGCTGAAGGCTGATGTATTAGCTTGTGGCTAGCATGTTAGCCCTGTGTGGACGGGTCAGTCGGGCTGATATTAGCTCGTGACTTGTTTTGTCTGGGGCGTGTTTTTTTATTGGACAGTATGTTAGCTTGGGCCTGTCATTCGCTAATGACTCACATTAGCTTCAGGCCTACATATTAGCTTGGGGTTGCCATGTCAGCTTGTGGACGAAGTGTTAGCTTGCGACTGACATGTTAGCTTATAGCTAGTGTGTTAGCTTGGGAGTGATATTAGCTTGTTGCTCGAGTGTTAGTCTGGGGCAGGTGTATGGCTATGGACTTAGTTATTTAAGGGCTAGCATGTTAGCTTGGAGGTTGCTATGTTAGCTCATGGCTAGTGTTAGTCATTTCTATGAACACGGTTTCCAAGGGAATGCTAGACTGTTACTCCGGAAAGCCTGGAGATTGGGAGATCCCTGGTAGTAAGAGGATAGCGGACCACTGTTGGCCACTAACGACACAGCTGGTGGTCCGGTGGTGTTTTGCTCAGTGCTTTGTCCTCGCTGTCCGGGGTGTTGCTCAGACTTGTTGTCCCAGGTGATTGCTAAGGTGCAGTGAACGCTTGTTTATGGTTACGAGGCTGAGCATGGAGCTGACGGAGGTGAGGACCCATTCTGCTCGTACCGTCGTAATTCATGTCCTGCTCCAGCGTCGCTGTACAGTTACTCCGAGGACACGTCCTGACCGACTGTGTCCTGTTCGATTCGCTCACATCCGACACGGCTGTGTGTTTCACCCACGGTCAGATTGTGCCCTCCAGCACGGCTGCTATTTTTAATCCCACTAATTATCAAATGTCACATAAAGTATGCATGAACTGATTGAAGCTGGATCAGCTGTAACCCCTTTGATTGACTAGCATGTTGGCTAATTATTAGCATCATGAACCCAGTTAGGTGGAGTGTATAACTCTAAGCTCTAAATGTAGGTACTGTGGTATAGACTGAGTCTGTTCTACAGTTTCTCATTAGGTGGAGTGTATAACTCTAAACTCTAAATGTAGGTACTGTGGTATAGACTGAGTCTGTTCTACAGTTTCTCATTAGGTGGAGTGTATAACTCTAAACTCTAAATGTAGGTACTGTGGTATAGACTGAGTCTGTTCTACAGTTTCTCATTAGGTGGAGTGTATAACTCTAAGCTCTAAAATGGTAGGTACTGTGGTATAGACTGAGTCCCCTGATTCTATCATTTTACTCATTAGGTGGAGTGTATAACTCTAAGCTCTAAATGTAGGTACTGTGGTATAGACTGAGTCTGTTCTACAGTCTCTCATTAGGTGGAGTGTATAACTCTAAACTCTAAATGTAGGTACTGTGGTATAGACTGACGGGGATTTTGTTTATGATATGTAAATATATAACCCGCGTCACCTGTATACGTCCTCGATGGTATTTTGATGTATCCTGTATGTGGATTTGGTGACCTGTGGGCTGCTGTGCTGCCCGTGTTGCGCACGCTGCTGCCGCTCGTTTGCATTTTGATAGAAAGGTGCATTAGCTTACCAAATGTCTGTGTTGGGGAAGTGGACCCGCCCCTCGTGCGGTTACCCAGCTTTTTGACTATAAAGAAATTTGCATACCACCTAAAGCAGTGTGGGTGTTTGTCTTCCAGGCGTAGAACAGAGTGGGTCTGTGTTGTAGCTGTGACTGGGTGTAGCTGAGGTCAGGACAGCGTGCCGAGCTGCGTGTGTGAAGTCTGGCCTGATTAATTCCGGGCCTGGTATCAGTGGAGTCCTGACGTTCGGCTTCACACGCGTTAAACTTTAGCCCCCAGAAATGATGTACACGTTAATGTGTCATATCAGGTTACTATAGAAACTCTACATTACAGATTCTGAACAACAGCTCACATACCTGCGGCCTGTGGATCTATAATAAAACAATTATAATATTTTTAACATTTTTAATTATTATTGTATATACATTAATATATATTATGTATGTATTTTAGATATTATATATTTATTTTATATGTATTTTCTCTGTGTGTCCTAAAATCATGGTTTGTTTTTTCATATTAATTTGATAGTGTCAAATAATAATAATAATAATAAAAAAATTATATATGTGTATATATATATATATATATATATATATATATATATATATGAGAGAGCGAGAGAGTGTACATATATTTTCACACACGTACATACACAGATATATATTTACACAAATTAAATATATATATATATATATATATATATATATATACACACATATATATATACACACATATATATATATATATGTGTGTATCTATGTGTGTGTATATATATATACGTACACTCTATATGTGTGTGTGTGTGTGTATGTGTGTATATATATATATATATATATAGCTCTAAATGTGTATTATAGTTATAGATATGTTCTATATAATTTATACGTGGTTGGTTTGTCAGTGCTGTCCTGCAGTGCCTCCCCGTAACACTGTTTAAGCAGGCCCCCCGGCCCACCCCGGCCCACCCCGCCCTGTGCTCCTGTGTTGACTAGCTGACCCGGACTAATTAAGCCTCATTAAGCGGTGCTGATCTCAGCGGCCTGTTAGCGAGCTGCACGTTTCTCCGGTGTCTCCGCGCGGCGACTCCGCGCCAGGCCGGCGGCCGAGCGGTAGTTTGGGGATGTTGCCTGTAGCAGGCGGCGCTTGTCTGCTCAAACGCTCTCAGGAGAGGAAAGGTCTGAGAGTGATGAATTACCGCCGGAGGAATGTTAATCGACGAGCACGGAGCCAGGGAAGGGGTCCGGTCCAAGTAGAGTCTGAATTCCTGCTTTGATCATCGCTCAGCGCGTTAAGGAGCCTTCAGCTTCGGGAGCATGTGGGGGTTCAGGGGTTAGCCTTGTGCTGGAGCTGCGGTAGCTAACCAGCACTGGAGCTTTAGATATAACTGTGTGTGTGTGTGTATACAGTTTAGCCCCGCCCACTCTCACCCTGAAGTTATAAGGATTGCGTCATCTCAAGCTTTCTGAACGAGTATCTCGTTTACATGCGAGTCTTAAAGGCCCAGTGTGTTTGAGTCTAAGAGAAGGTTCCGGTCCGCTTTGGTTCTGACTGTGTTCAGTTCTTTGATCCGTGCTAAGTGGGTCTCGGGCAGGGTCATATTAGATGCAGTAATGCCGTAGGGCTGGTCCGGCTCTGTGTGCGGTTTATATTGTGGCTCGGCGTTTGTGTTCATGTGCTGTTCTGAACTGAGTGTGCGGTAGATGCACATATGCGCTTATGTAACCCGGTCATATGGTGAGCGGTGAATTTGACGGGGGCTGGAATCTGTAGTGTCACCCCGACAGGCGTCTGGGTAGCTGATAACGTGCGCTGAGGAAACAAATCTGCTCTGCGATGCACTGAAACCGGAGGGATCAGGTGACCACATCAGTGGGCGGGTCTTATTCTGGTCCTGGCTGTACTGTGTGTACGTGAGCCGGTTTTAGGGAGAGTAATGTAGTTCATTATTACTGCTGGGGTTCAGCTCGGCCTGTGCACTGGACAGAGAATATGGTAGGTGAGGGCGTGCGAGAGCAGTGTTTTGGGGGGTGCGCGAGAGCAGTGTTTTGGGGGGTACACGAGAGCAGTGTTTTGGGGGGTGCGCGAGAGCAGTGTTTCAGGGATGCGCGAGAGCAGTGTTGATGGGGGCAAGAGCAGTATTTCGGGTGTGCATGAGAGCAGTGTTTTGGGGGGTGCGCGAGAGCAGTGTTTTGGGGGTGCGCGAGAGCAGTGTTTTGGGGGTGCGCAAGAGCAGTGTTTTGGTGGTGCACGAGAGCAGTGTTTTGGTGGTGCACGAGAGCAGTGTTTTGGGGGTGCGCAAGAGCAGTATTTCGGGTGTGCGTGAGAGCAATGTTTCTGGGGTGTGCGAGAGCAGTGTTTCGGGGATACGCGAAAGCATTGTTTTGGTGTAGGGCGAGAGCATTGTTTCGGGAGTGCACAAGATCAGTGTTGATGGGGGCGAGAGCAGTGTTTCGGGGATGTGCGAGGGCATTGTTTTGGTGTAGGGCGAGCGCATTGTTTCGGAGGTGCGCGAGAGCAGTGTTTCGGGGGTGCGCGAGAGCAGTGTTTTGGGGGTGCGCGAGAGCAGTGTTTCGGGGGTGCGCGAGAGCAGTATTTCGGGTGTGCATGAGAGCAATGTTTCTGGGGTGTGCAAGAGCTGTGTTTTAGGGATGCGCGAAAGCATTGTTTTGGTGTAGGGCGAGAGCATTGTTTCTGAGGTGCGCAAAAGCAGTGTTGGTGGGGGCGAGAGCAGTGTTTTGGGGGGTGCACGAGAGCAGTGTTTTGGTGGTGCGCGAGAGCAGTGTTTCAGGGGTGCGCGAGAGCAGTGTTTCGGGGGTGCGCGAGAGCAGTGTTTCGGGGGTGCGCGAGAGCAGTGTTTCGGGGGTGCGCGAGAGCAGTGTTTCGGGGGTGCGCGAGAGCAGTGTTTGCATGCTGCTTTGTTCCTCTCCGTCATATGGGTCCTGTAAGCGTGTCTGAGGCTGGGCTCCGTCGCTCCAGTGCCTGATAAGTGCGTCTGATTCCTGTCACTGCCCTTTAGGGTTACAATGAGGATCAGTGACATCATCGCAGCGGAACGCCGTAACAAAAGCCTCTTCCTCCAATAGTCCCGGACTTCACCTTTGGAAAGGGAGGCACTCTTTTACCCTCCCTCTCTTTACGTCTCCCTCATTCTTTCTCTGGCTCGGTCTGTCTGCATCTCCGTCTGCTTCTCTCTGTGTCTCTCTTTGTCTTCCTTTCCATGTCTCTGTGTCTCTCTCTCTCTCTCTCTCTCTCTCTCTCTCTCTCTCTCTCTCTCTCTCTCTCGTGTGTGGCGTTCCGGGAGCCACACCTCGAGCTCCTTAAACACATAAGCACATGGTCTGGAATGGCGACTGTGTTTAGAGCCGGTTTGTTTTTACTGAACACAGGTACTCCCTCCGGTCACCTTCTGTCGTCCCAGACCCGCGTTAAATAAACGCTCCCCCGGAAGCCTGTTTCTTTAAATCAAGCTGAACTCCCCGCGCCACCGCGGCTTTCCGAGCGGATCGGATCTAAACAGCCAGGCTTCTGCTCGGAGGTTTTAGTCCGAAGGTTGAACTCTGTGCTGGAGCAGCTCACTGACCCGCCGGAGCTCTGCTATAACCGTTAAGGTTCTCGCGGCCGTTTGTCCGTTTAACTCTGACTTGTTCACGCGTGACGTGATTAGATCCCTGGTGGCGTCCCTGAGCTGACACCGCTCCTTTGAGCCGAGTGCCGGAAAACGTTCCTAACTTTCTTACAGCCTTCACTCGCTGCAGCAAGCAACCTGCAGCCGCCTCCAGTGCTCGGTCGTGGAAGCGGGTTCAGCGTTTCCTGTGAGTGAACACCCTCAGTGATGTCGAGATACCGACTCCAGGTGCTTCCTCTGCCACGCAGTCTGTGCAAGGTTTTGGTCACCCCGGCTCAGTCAGACTCCAGACGTGGATACAGGGGACGGTTGGACTCCAGAGGTGGACGTAGGGACGGTTGGGCTCCAGAGGTGGACGTAGGGACGGTTGGGCTCCAGACGTGGATACAGGTGACGGTTGGACTCCAGACGTGGATACAGGGGGCGGTTAGACTCCAAAGGGTGGACATAGAGATGGTTAGACTCCAGAGGTAGATATAAGGCATGGTTAGACTCCAGAGGTGGACGTAGGGACGGTTGGGCTCCAGAGGTGGACGTAGGGACGGTTGGGCTCCAGAGGTGGACGTAGGGACGGTTGGGCTCCAGAGGTGGACGTAGGGACGGTTGGACTCCAGAGGCGAACGTAGGGACGGTTGGGCTCCAGAGGTGGGCGTAGGGACGGTTGGGCTCCAGAGGTGGGCGTAGGGACGGCTGGACTCCAGAGGCGAACGTAGGGACGGCTGGACTCCAGAGGTGGACGTAGGGACGTTTGGACTCCAGA
>JAMWET010002246.1:192500-202500 GCA_024036415.1 Prochilodus magdalenae | reverse complement strand
TTGTCTCTGCTGCAGAACACTTGATCCCTGGTTAGGGGTGTAGGTGTAGCGTTTATGGTGTAGCGTATATGGCGTAGCGTATGTGGTGTAGCGTATATGGCGTAGCGTATGTGGTGTAGCGTATGTGGTGTAGCGTATGTGGTGTAGCGTATATGGTGTAGCGTTTATGGTGTAGCGTTTATGGTGTAGCGTTTATGGTGTAGCGTTTATGGTGTAGCGCATGTGGTGTAGCGTATATGGTGTAGCGTATATGGTGTAGCGTATATGGTGTAGCGTATATGGCGTAGCGTTTATGGTGTAGCGTATATGGTGTAGCGTATATGGTGTAGCGTTTATGGTGTAGCGTATATGGTGTAGCGTACGTGTGCCGTTATGGTGTATCCGGTGTGTACAGGTCTGATTGGTGGTCTCTGTGGCTTGTTAGCCGGATTAGCCTGGAAGCGCCGGAGTGAAGCCGGAGCAGGACTCAGGCCGACCGGCTGACGCCAGGGTGGACAGCGAAGCCGTGCCGGGGTTGCTGGAGCGAGCGCCGCCGGCCTTCTGCTGGTCTGTTGTTGTAGCCACACCGCTGGGTGATTACAGGGCGGCGTGCGAGCGCGGATGTCTCGGCGTGTGAAAGTGGTCGTGGTGTGTTTGGTTAGGCCTCGGCCGGATGAGCCGCTCGGCTTCTCACTGCTTTTGTTTTTTCTGTAGTTATTTGTTTTATGCGGATGATGTCACGGCCATAAAGACAGACAGGAAGGAGGGTGGAGTCAGAGCGGCCCTTATGGAACAAATTAACCCGGCTCACTGCGCCCACTAACGCCGGCGTCAGGCCCGGTCAGTCCAGCGGAGAGAGAGAGAGGCATGAGGAGACTCTGGCACAGACACAACTCATCGATTCCCTCTCGGTTTCTGTTCAGGTTATTGATCACTCTGTACAAAAGCACTTCCAAAATCCACCCCCCCGTCTGGCCAGCGGCACACCGGCTCTCCGCACACCCGCACCTTTAGGTTAAGTGGAGCTAGTGAGTTTTGTTGGTGTAAAATAGGTTTATAATTCCATTAAAAATCAGTAAATAAATATTTTATTTTCGATTATTTAAAGTTAAATAAATAAATCTAAATAAATCAATATTTTTACTAAATAATAATAAATAACTAAAATTAATTAATTAAGAATAAGTGAAAAAGTCTTAATATTTTTTATGTAAAATTACAACGTTGCACCAATAAAAAAAAATAAAAATTTAAAACCTTTTAAAAAAATTAAAAAACTAAATTATTAAAAAATGCTCTGGCTGAAACAAAAAAAAAAAAAAAGAGAGAGAGATTTGATTTCATACCGGCTCAGGTCTCCTCCTACAGGATGCTTCCCTGTATGGCCTGCTGTTGGTTTATTTATTAGTTATTTACATATTTACATATAAACACCACCAGTGAGCGTGTGGGGCAGTAGTGGTCTGGTTAAACCTGATAAACCACGATTCATATACGGTGATGTCAAAATACCAAAGTCATTCCAGTGTGATCAAACGCAGTACGTTACTCTTACGGTGCGGTGCAGAACCGGCGGTGTGGTACGATATTGTTTATGGTACATTAATACAGCAGGTTATGATGCATTATGATACAGTATCATATCGGCAACGTACTGATACAGTACGACCCAATACAGTAATATACATATACCCAACATGGTGACGCAGCAGTGTTGCAGTGTAGGATGTGTGGTAATACGGGGGAGGATGGATGTGGTACGGTAATATGGGGCAGGATGGATGTGGTATGGTAAAAAGGAGCAGGGTGGTGCTTTATGGTATGATAATACTGGGCAGGATGGTGCAGTGCGGTAATACGGGGTCATATGGTGCGGTACGGTAATACGAGGCAGGACGGTACGGTAATACGAGGCGGTGCGGTGCGGTACGGTAACGCAGGGCAGTGCGGTGAGCTCCAGTGCGCTGGCGCGCGGCTCTGTATGTGATGTAATACGGTTATTAATACAGGACAGTGTTAAATCTCCTGACTGCCTCTATACGAGTCAGGCCTCCTGGCCCGCCCGCAGCAGTGTGGGAACCACGGTTCCTCATAAACCCCCGAAACTCATTCAGGAGGCCTGATATACGGCCCCCTGCGCTCTGTTATGATGGCAGCGTGGCTGTGTAATGTATTAAACGCTCCAGTTACGCTCGGACTCTCTTCCCGTCAGGCCCCGCGGCCCGTTCTCGCCTCGCCTCGCCCGCCTCGCATTTTTATCCAAATATTATGAATGTGTTTAACATCAAGGTCTGCAGCGAAGTACAAACTCCCGCGGAATGCTGCCCGCTTCCCAGGCCGCTTCTCTAAACATCCAAACGGCGCTGGCCGGCCGCCACGGGCTCCATATTGAATTATGAATTGACTTGGATGTAATGGGGTCAGCTGTTCTCCCGCTCCAGACGAAAGCGGAGCTTTCAGCGGATGCTCGGAGGAAACGGCCCATTACGGGAGATTACTGAGCCCGGAGCTGGTAAACGAAGGCCGAAAGAGGAAGCTGCGGAACCTGCTGGCATTTATGGCACGTCAGTTATTGGATAGAGCTTGTATATGTGCATGCCTGCAGAGTGGCGCTGCAGGAATACGGACTGAACGCTAGTATCCCGGTCGTGTTGCTCCGTACTGGGATAGTGATGCGCTCTGGGTAGCGTCACATCACCACCTCCCGATCTTCACCCCTCAGAGTTAACCCCGCTGATTTGGTTTCTGTGCCGTAAGGGCTGATCTATGGAAACGAGCTCCGTTCTGGAGCGACTGTAGTGAAACCCGGTGGTTATGATTGATATCTGCACCCAGAAGGAGGTGTGGGATTGGGAATGCTGTTGGGAAGGAAGATGAAGATGACCAGGATCAATAACTGGTGATAAGTTTAGACTGATATGATCAATATTTATTGAGCTACACATACAGAAGTCTGTCTCTCAGTATGGCGTCGGGCCGCCGTGTTCGCTAACCCAACACGCCAGACGTCTCGGTATGGAGCTGTAGAGGTTCCTGATGGAGTCCTGTGATAATCCATCCCATGCAGCTTGAACATCCTCACACAGTTCCTGCAGATGGTGCGGTAGGGGTGGAGGTGGAGGGACACCAGGTCTTCTGGACGTGTGACGACACACCGTTCATCTCGGTGCTGACCACGGTGCCTCCACACACGGATTCGTTGGGCGTCTCCACCAAGACTAAAGCGGGACTCGTCACTGAAGATGACCCGCTGCCATTCTGAGTCACTCCATGACAGTCTGGTACGACACCACTGCAGTCTTTGGTGATGGTGACGTGGTGTTAAGGACAGTCGTGGTAACGGTCTGTGTGGGTGTAGTCCTGTGTGGTGCAGCCGTCTGCCGATGGTGCTGCGCTAACAGGAGGACTCATGGAGGACACCACTGCTCGCTGGAGGTCTGTAAGGGTGGTGTTGGGTCAGTCAGGTACAGAGATGAGACCCGTCCCGGCTTACCTCACGTGTGCAGCAGAGTGAAACTTGAATCACTAGCATGTCTCACCCACACACCAAGCTTCACTCCTGTCGGGTGGCTGCTGACGGGTGACAAGACGTTTTCTTTGGGGGACTATTTGACCTCACAGCGCCCTGCAGCATGTATCCCTCCACCATGAATGGAGTTTAAGGCTGAGATCTTCTCCACACTATCATAAACAGCGTCTCAGACATCAGGCAGCGTATTCAGAACCACCTCACGTAGGACCTTCCTGTGAGGGAGCTTTTAGAGGGGACGTCTGGTTACCTTCACCACCACTGTGAGGAGCTCTGACTGTATCTAGAACGGAGCACTTCTCACCGAACCCACTCTCAGTGACCCTGTTTACGTCTTAACCACGCAGGTATTTTGAAGCACTGTGGTGCATATGGATCAGGCTGTGTGTGTGCGAGTGTGCGAGTGTGCGAGTGTGCGAGTGTGCGAGTGTGCGAGTGTGCGAGCGTGCGTGCGTGCGTGCGTGTGTGTGTGTGTGTGTGTGTGTGTGTGTGTGTGGTTTACAGGATGCAGTCTGTGGCGGTGTTGAGTGCTTTATTCAGGCTGTGCGGGGCAGGTGTCCTGCTCAACTACGTCACTAGAGTCGCACGCAGCCGAGCGCAGGTTGCACTGCACCGAGGGGGTATAGTGGGGGGTCCGAATGTCCAGCTGTTTCCTGACCGGTGTACAGAGGAAGTGCGCCTTGAAACAAAACCCCTGACCACACAACCGTTCAAACACGTACACCGCTCAGCCTCATCCTAACATCATGTGAACTCAACATGCTTCGTGGTGCTGAGCGCCGTGTTCAGCATTCTCAGTTACCCTCAGGATCAGCTCAGCAGACGAAATACGGCTCGCCTGTGACTGACCCGCACCTACCAGCCTGTAACCCCTCCACCAGCACCAGCACCAGCTGGGCCTGGACTGGGCCTGTACTGGACACGGTTCTGGATGTAGCCACATCAGTGTTCAGACACTCCTACATTAAAGAACTGTTGGGTCCAGATGTGGTGGAGGCCTTCCCTGGCACAGTTCCGAGGAGAATTCCCTGTAGACTGGGATTGTATCCACTGCTGGTAGACCCGTATGACCGTACGCTTCCACACACCTGCAGATTCAGCTACTTCCTTCACACTATGGTCTTTGGCCACGCCCACATGCTGTCAGTCACTCCTTTTAGCCAATCATTAACATCTGCTCTGGAGCCATTTTCCACACATGGAACGAGACATTCCCTGCACTGTAGCACCTCTTCCCAATCTACGGATCCCGTCACTCACACCCCACAGGGATTTATAGCTTGTGCAGTAGCGCCATCTGCAGGAGTCTGAAGGTACTACCACCATAAACAATCAAAGGGAGCTCATGCGTTACCTAACGTTTGGATGTATATGAATGTCGTACTAGCATAGCCAGCTAACGTGCAGCGCCCTCTGCAGGAGCCTGAAGTTACCACCACCTTAACCATGCACTCGTTGTTCGTCCGGTGAGCTTACTGATGTGCGGTTATGATGTTAGTGTGGGTTTATGGACCTGCAGGGCTCACAGTTCACGCAGACAGGCTGTATACTGCACCTTTACGACTGAGGTGTGTGGACGAGCTCCGTTGCGATTGGCTGGTCCGTGTTCAGAAAGCCGTCCAGGCCTTAGCTCGGTGTGAATGGGCGGAGCCAAACTGTGCTGTGTAAATAAGCTGGTTTTTGTGACGTCACAGAAACAGAAAGTAAACAAGCTGCTTAGTTTCCATAAACAAATCAACCACAACATTCCATGTTCCTACCCTCATCGTCCGTCTCATCCGCTCCACTGACCGTATAGGAGCACTCGGAAGGCCATCTGTTTCTCCCTAGACTGTATGACCCTGTTCTTCAGTGGTCAGGACCCCCACAGGACCACCACAGAGCAGGTACTCTGTGGGGGGGTGGATCGTTCTCAGCCCTGCGGTGGCGCTGACGTTGTGGACGAGTGCTCCTCTATGCTCAGTGGAGCTGAGGAGTCCAGACCCGAGGAGGTGGCTGACCGGTGTGTGTGTATGACCAGGGGGTGTCCTAGCTCCTGTGTGCGGTAGAAGTACCCCGTGACTCTGCAGACTGTAAAACTCCGGATTTGTGCTCCCGCCCCGCGGGCGCGCTCTGGCCGGACTGTACGGGTCCTGACTCATGCCATGGTTGGAATTCTTGGACAGGATCCTGACGCACTTTGTTTCTGATAACAATTAAATGTGCTGACACACGCACAGTTTGCCAAGCGCTCGTAAATGCCAAACGGCAGGAGAGGGTTTTTTTCCCCCGGCAGACTTTGCCCTCCGCTCGCAGCGCCGTGTGTAACGTACAGTATCTGTCTGCCTCAGAGTGTGTTTGTTTTCCTACGCTTCCAGGACTCTAACGTCCTGACTGTGCAGTAAAGCCAGCCAAATAAGAGGACCTGAGAAGTCCTGAGTGTGTGTGTGTGTGTATGTGTGTGTATGTGTGTGTATGTGTGTGTATGTGTGTGTATGTGTGTGTGTGTGAGTGTGTGTGTGTGTGTAGCTAAACTTCCAAGAAGGCAACTTTTACTGGGAAAGGGAAAATATCTCCATTTATAATGGAAGTCAATGGGAAAAATCAGTTTTCCCAGTCATTTCAGACCATTTGTGTTGGTAAATTTGTTGTGAAGTTCTGGCACAATGTCAAAGGCAGCTGATCACTTGAAAGGGGGAATAAAAAAATAATAAAAAGGATAATGATAATAATAATAGCAACAACAAATAAAGTGCGTTCCCCAAACAAAGTGCAGAGCAGCTTGCCTGTCTATGGGAGTAACGAGGGATGAATGAACCACACATAGAGGAGTGTGGGTCCTGATAGCTGTGTCTGAGAGCTTGGGGTCTGTCCTGAGGGAGTACATGATGTTTGGTGGCTGTAGGTTAAAGGAGACCATAGAGTTTAAATAGGGTGAAAATGAATGGACGTCTATGGGAGGAATGAGGGATGAATAAACCACACATAGAGGAGTGTGGGTCCTGATAGCTGTGCCTGAGAGCTTGGGGTCTGTCCTGAGGGAGTACATGATGTTTGGTGGCTGTAGGTTAAAGAAGACCATAGAGTTTGAATGGGGTGAAAATGAATGGACGTCTATGGGAGGAACGAGGGATGAATAAACCACACACAGAGGAGTGAGGGTCAGTATGTCTGTGGATTAGAGTTGGGGGGATCTGCCCCGAGGGAGTACATGCTGTTTGGTGGCTGTAGGTTAAAGGAGACCATAGAGTTTGAATGGGGTGAAAATGAAAGGGAAGGTGGAAGAGGTGATCCGTTGGGCGGAGGGTGGGGGGTGCACCAAACAGACCAGACCAACACTGAATTTGTGTGGGGGGTCCGAGTCAGAGACACCTGTGGATCTGAGGAAGCAGCTCGATGTTCTCTCCTGGGGGGGGTTTTTTCTCTATAGGAAGGTCAGAGACACCTGTGGATCTGAGGAAGCAGCTCGATGTTCTCCTGTCTCTATAGGAAGGTGGTGCTGTGTGTCTGGTGGAGACAGATCTGATGGTGTTGGTGGGTCTATCAGGTCTTCCAGGTGGCTGTTAGGAACCTCCTGGTGGCTGGTCTGACTGGAGAGTGGGTAAATGAGCCGGGGCTTTATCAGTGCGTCCGGCGCTCACATGTGATATAGCATCACGTCCTCTGACTGTATAGAAACAAACGTGTGGTGTGTGTGTATGTATGTGTATGTGTGTGTGTGTGTGTGTGTGTGTATGTGTGTGTGTGTGTGTGTGTGTGTGTGTGTGTGTGCGCGCGTGTGCGGGTTCCTGCGCACTGTTGACTTTCCAGGAGGAGTCTGCTGAGGTCAGTGTATCTACACATGGTTTGAGAGTTCACTATGGAGGATGAAAGATGAGACGTGTTTGTGGAGGTTACTACTGTATGGAGAGGGCGGGGAAGTGGGCGGAGCTTTACTTAAGCTTCTGGATCTGCAGCAGATCAAACATGCAGACGCAGGCTGATGCAGTGGGGGGGGGTGTTTCTGATAAAGTGGCCAGTGAGTGTATATGCAACATGGGTGTTTCTAATAAAGTGGCCAGTTTGTGTGGTGGCGGGGTTTCTAATAAAGTGGCAAAATTGTATACTGTGGGGGGCGGGGGGGTGTTTCTAATAAAGTGGCCAGTAAGTGGAAGTGCAAGGTGGGTGTTTCTAATAAAGTGGCCACTAAGTGGAAGTGCAAGGTGGGTGTTTCCGATAAAGTGGCCAGTTTGTGGAAGCACAAGGTGGGTGTTTCTAATAAAGTGGCCAGTTTGTGGAAGCACAAGGGGGTGTTTCTAATAAAGTGGCCAGTTAGTGGAAGCACAAGAGAGGTGTTTCTAATAAAGTGGCCAGTTAGTGGAAGCTCAGGGTGGGTGTTTCTAATAAAGTGGCCAGCCTGAGTGTATGTATGATCAGTGTTGTGTAATGCGCTAAAAACAAAGGGAATATTTCCTAACAGCCGCGGAGAGCGTGACGGCGGTGTGGACTTCCTGCTGAGGTCAGCAGACGCGTGATTACCACACGTATTGTTGTTTGTTCGGCTCCATATGAGACGTTGTGTAACGTACACGTGTGGGTATGTGTCGAGAGCAGTGGAGGAATGTTCTGGCCCATACTCCTCCAGGCCTCGCTCTATACTCTTCTTCATTGTCCCGGTTTGGAATTCCGTCTGGTGTTCCCGTTAATGGCGTTCCATAACATCTTGTCCTCGTGATTCATGGTGAACAGGCGTGTTGCTAAACAGGCTGCAGAAGCGGTTTGGGTAACGGCGGAGAACGATCCGTGTTGTGCTCCAATCAGCGCAATGTGATGACGAGCACTACAGCACGCACACACACACACTCCCACACACACTCGGGGGATTGTGAAAGAGGCAGAGGATGGTGGGTGTGCTGGCTGTGCGGGATCTAGCCCATGGGCAGGTCTCCCAGCGCGTACAGAATTGCTGGAACGGGCGGAAGGACGGAACAGCGCGCGGGCCCGGACCAGCAGCGCAGCGGCCCTGCGTAGCGGCCCTGCGTAGCGGCCCTGCGTAGCGGCCCTGCGTAGCTGCGAGGGGGAAGCGTTCCTTCCAGAGAGAGGGAATGGAACTTTAATGACTGTTATGACATCAGAGCCGTGTGTGTATACAGCGAGGAGGATTGAACCGGTACACGGGGAGTTTACAGTCCAGCCCGCGCCCCTCTCTCTCGGGACAGGGGGACGTATTTTTGACCCTGTCTGACGTCAGAACTTGCGCTCGCTGTCCTGCACACAGGCGGAGCGGCGTTTCCATGTGCTGGACCGCGTGTGTGTGTGTGTGTGTGTGTGAGAATAATCATAAAGGGTTTATTTGGGTTTAGACTCACACAAACGCACACACACCAATCACAGTACACGCACACACACACACCAATCACAATACACACACACACTCACACCATATCACAATACACACACACTCTTACACACCAATCACAGTACACTCACACACACACATCAAATCACAGTGTATACACTAAACAATTCAAAATATACACACACTCACACTCACACACACACTCACATACACATACTCGCACACTCACACACACATCAAATCACAGTACACACACACACACATGCATACACCAGTCACAGTACACGCACACACGTGCGCACCCACACACATCAAATCACAGTGTATACACTAAACAATTCAAAGGACACACACACACACACACACACACACAGTTACACACAGTGGGTATATACTACAAGTATATTTACAGTATATATAAATATATATTTACAGTATATATATCAGTGTTTATACTGTGGATTTGTATGTGTATAAATGTGATTTTGTGTGTGTGTGTGTACTGTGATTGGTGTGTGTGTGTGTACTGTGATATGGTGTGTGTGTGTGTGTGTGTGTGTGTGTACTGTGATTGGTGTGTGTGTGTGTGTGTGTGTGTGTGTGTGTGTGTGTGTGTACTGTGATATGGTGTGTGTGTGTGTGTGTACTGTGATTGGTGTGTGTGTGTGTGTGTGTGTGTGTGTGTGTGTACTGTGATTGGTGTGTGTGTGTGTGTGTGTGTGTGTGTGTGTGTGTGTGTGTACTGTGATTGGTGTGTGTGTGTGTGTGTGTGTGTGTGTGTACTGTGATATGGTGTGTGTGTGTGTGTGTGTGTGTGTGTGTGTACTGTGATATGGTGTGTGTGTGTGTGTGTGTACTGTGATTGGTGTGTGTGTGTGTGTGTGTGTGTGTGTGTGTGTGTGTGTGTACTGTGATTGGTGTGTGTGTGTGTGTGTACTGTGATTGGTGTGTGTGTGTGTGTGTGTGTGTACTGTGATTGGTGTGTGTGTGTGTGTACTGTGATATGGTGTGTGTGTGTGTGTGTACTGTGATTGGTGTGTGTGGTGTGTGTACTGTGATGTGTGTGTGTGTGTGTGTGTGTATGTGTGTGTGTGTGTGTGTGTGTACTGTGTTGTGTGTGTGTGTACTGTGATTGGTGTGTGTGTGTGTGTGTACTGTGATTGGTGTGTGTGTGT
>JAMWET010002246.1:185000-190000 GCA_024036415.1 Prochilodus magdalenae | reverse complement strand
GGGAATGGTGTTTATATGAAAAATGGGTGTGGTCTGACTGGAAGTGTTGGAATGGTGTTAGTATGGTGTAACAGGAAGTGTGGGAATGGTGTTGATGTGGGAAGTGGGAATAGAATGCGTAGTGACAGGGCATGGTGTAACTAGGAATTGGGTGCAGTTCAGTGGAAGTAGAGATAATAACTGGAGAATGCGTATGGTGTAACCGGATGTTTGGGAATGGCTTGACTATGGACACTGGTGTAGAGAGCCTAGTGAAGTGGGAAGAGGACAACCTCGGAATTGGGCTTGGGGTGACGACAGAAGTGAGGGTCTCGTGACCGTGGAAAATGGGTATGCCGTAACTGGAGGTGTGGGAATGGCTTACCTGTGGAAATCTGAGGTGACTACAGAAGTGGGTATAGCGCAGCCGTGAACGTGTGTAGTGTGACTCCGGAAGTTTATTTCTGGCTTTATGGAAATTTATGGGAATATTTGCAAACATCTGTCAGCTTTATAGCACGTCAGTCATTCCGACTCGGGAGGCCTGTGTGCCTTATAAGCTGAACCTAAGCCACTCTCTAGCTTTTGACCACCTTCCCAGTGCTGACACCCCCTTATCACCCCCAGGCTGAGAGCCTTTGAGTGTTTGTAATACTGAGCGCCCCCTGCTGGATTTAGGAGGCCTAACAGTGGCTTTGAGCTGAACCTGCAGTAGCTGTGGTGTTTGATGGTGGTCTGTGTGTCCTGTGTTGCAGAGAGGGACTACTTCAGCCTGTGTGAGAAGCAGCCCATAGGACGCCTGCTGTTCCGCCTCTACTGTGAGACCAGACCGGAGCTGCTGAGATGCATTCATCTGCTGGACGCCATGGTACGCCGCCTGCGCCCCTCACCGCTGCCGCTCCCTATCACAGAGCCTTTAACATGAGCGTTCTAACTGATGCATCTGAGCCCCCCACACGCCCGTTCCGAGCTCCTCACACTGTGATTTGCAATTTCCTGTCAGCCATTTCCTCTTTTAAAAATACGTGCCCACCCAGAAAAAGGTGGTCCTTCCTCTGATTCTGATTTCTAGCTTGCCAGGTTCCAGGAAAAGCCTGCAGTCACCTCACTCGGGGCTGAAGACCTTTCAAACTCTAGCTGAACTTAATGGGCGGGGCCACTGTCTGCGTTGAACTGCAGTCTTGAAGGAACATTTGGCAGAACTTCCACACCCCCTCCTCACCGCCTCCCACCCTCCCACACACTTCTGTAGTCCTGGCTAAGTGGAAAATGCAGCTGAGTAATGATCGTGTAGTAGTGTGGATGAGCACTGTGGGAACTGCATATGCCTGTGAGTCATACCGTGTTAGGGTCCACATCGTCGGCTCTATCAGAGATACTGAACGTCTCCACACGGCTTAACACAGAGGGTGGAACTGTGGGTGTGTAGTTAGCCTCACACTGAATAGGATACATACATACGCTTCCTTTACAAGTAGATGCATGTAAAGCCAGAGTTAGACGCAATGCAGCCCGACAGCTTCACCAAGCAGTTCAGTAATAACACCAACACGCTACTTACACTACACTAACACACTACGCTTAGTTACCATACACCAACAGGCTACTTACACTACTCTAACACATTACACTTACTGAGTTACTGTACACCAACTCGCTACTTACACTACTCTAACACATTACACTTACTGAGTTACTGTACACCAACACGCTACTTACAGCACACTAACACATTACACTTACTGAGTTACTGTACACCAACACGCTACTTACAGCACACTAACACACTACGCTTAGTTACCATACACCAACACGCTACTTACAGTACACTAACACACTACACTTACTGAGTTACTGTACACCAACACGCTACTTACAGATACACTAACACACTACACACTTACTGAGTTACTGTACACCAACACGCTACTTACAAGCTACACTATAACACATTACACTTACTGAGATACTGTACACCAACACAGCTACTTACAGCACACTAACACACTACACTTACTGAGTTACTGTACACCAACACGCTACTTACAGCACACTAACACACTACACTTACTGAGTTACTGTACACCAACACGCTACTTACTCTACACTAACACATTACACTTACTGAGATACTGTACACCAACAAGCTACTTACAGTACACTAACACACTACACTTACTGAGTTACTGTACACCAACACGCTACTTACAGTACACTAACACACTACACTTACTGAGTTACTGTACACCATAACACACTACTTACAGCATACTAACACATTACACTTACTGAGTTACTGTACACCAACACGCTACTTACACTACACTAACACATTACACTTACTGGGCTACTGTACACCAACACGCTACTTACACTACACTAACACACCACACTTACTGAGTTACTGTACACCAACACACTACTTACACTACACTAACACACTACGCTTAGTTACCATACACCAACACGCTACTTACACTACACTAACACATTACACTTACTGAGTTACTGTACACCAACAAGCTACTTACAGTACACTAACACACTACACTTACTGAGTTACTGTACACCAACAAAGACCCTTACTGCTACTACAGCACACTACACACTACACTTACTGAGTTACGGTACACCAACACGCTTCTTACAGTACACTAACACATTACAACTTACTGAGTTACCACCACTGGCTACTTATTTAACACATTTACACTTACTGAGTTACTGTACACCAAACACGCTACTTACAGTACACTAACACACTACACTTACGGAGGTTGTTTCGTTCTGTGTGTTTATCTGGATGGACGTGAGGCTCGCAGTAACACAACAACACTACACTTACTGAGTTACTGCATGTGACGTACACTGCACACTAGGACGCCTGGGTTACAGCCAAGCTGTACACTGTTTTCCATCACTGTGTTCCTCACCAACAAGGCCACTCACACCCACTACTTACAGTACACTACACACTTACTGAGTTACTGTACACCAACACACTGAGACGCTAACCTGAGTGGTGCTCCACTAACACATTACACTTACTGCTCTGGACACCAACACACATCTACTTACAGTCGTGTAACGTGTTACACTTACTGAGTTACTGTACTCCAGCAGCTACTTGCTGACACTAACAGTGCTCATATAAACACCTCGGCCTTAATCTAGAATCACCAACAATCTCGGGTCGGTCGGGCTGTACACCAACACGCTACTTACAGCCACTAAACACAACAGACTGAGTTGCGTTCAGCGTGTTCAGTCGCACGTTAACACTTCCTGAGTTACTGTAACGACCAACCACTACGGCCAACCCAAATCAGCACACTAAAACATTACACTTACAGTTTACTATACTTACGCACACTACAGCCTGAGTTTACCTCTGTTGGTTCTTCAGCATCTGACCTTACTGAGGTCAGTATCAGTGACTAACACGTTATCTGTCCACCCACACGCTCCTTACAGTCCCCCCTTACTGAGATTACTGTATTTAGAGTTGGACTTACACTGGAGTTACCGGCACGGTGTAGTACTTACAGTACTCGAGTCCACTTGAGTTTTATGTACAACGGTTATTTTGAGGTAACCCACACACTAAGGACGTGTGTTACTGTACACCCAACTACGCTGTTAGCACACGTACCAGAGAGTTACTGTACATCACACTACTTACAGCGCACTGTAGGACTCACTTACAGCACCGACAGACTTAGGTACACTACCACATTACTCTTACTGTGTGAACACCATGCTGGCCACGTGTGTGTGTGTGGCAAGGTATGTAGTGGCCTGGTGTGACGGAGGTGTGTTCTGTGTGTGTGGACGTGTGATCCCATTAACACGTCTGTGTGTGTGAATAAAACGGTTCTAGTGTGTTGTTTTTCCATCACTGTGTGGCCACTGTGTGTGTTCATTGAGTCTGTTGTGTGTGTGTGTGTGTGTGCTTGTAGTGTGTGTGTGTCCATGTTGCTGAAGTGGAATGTGCTCATATAAACACCTCGGCCTTAATCTAGTGTGTTGGCTGGAGGAACTCTTGGCCTGTAAACCCCCACTGTGTTGCAGCAGCGTGTGTGAGTGTGCAGCTCCTGTTCATGTGTATTTGCCTTGGTTCCTCGTGTTGGTGTGTTCATCTGTCGTATCTGTCTCCTGTGGGTTCTGTATTGATGTTGTCTGGACCGGGCCGGTGTAGTTTTGGGGTTATCGAGTCGTTGGTTTATGTAAAAAGTGACCTTTGTGAGTGTGTTGTCGTGCCCCCGTACAGGAGTGTATTTCACACCTGTGTGTGTTACAGCAGATAGAAGCTGTGTGTGTGTGTGTTCATTAGTCTGTGTGTGTGTGTGTGTGTGTGTGTGTGCATTAGTGTGTGTGTGTGTGTGTGTGTGTGTGTGTGCATTAGTCTGTGTGTGTGTGTGTGCATTAGTCTGTGTGTGTGTGTGTGTTTGTGTGTGTGTGCATTAGTCTGTGTGTGTGTGTGTGTGTGTTCATTAGTCTGTGTGTGTGTGTGTGTGTGTGTGTTCATTAGTCTGTGTGTGTGTGTGTGTGTGTGTGTGTGTGTGTGTGTGTGCATTAGTCTGTGTGTGTGTGTGTGCATTAGTCTGTGTGTGTGTGTGTGTGTGTGCATTAGTCTGTGTGTGTGTGTGTGTGCATTAGTCTGTGTGTGTGTGTGTGTGTGTGCATTAGTCTGTGTGTGTGTATGTGTGTGTGTGTGCGCATTAGACTGTGTGTACGTGTGTGTGCCCGTGTGTGCGTGTGTGTGTGTGTGTATGTTTGTGTGTGTGTGTGAGTGTGTGTGTATGTGCCTGTGTGTGTGTGTCTGTGTGTGTGTGCGCATTAGACTGTGTGTGTGTGTGTGTGTGTGTGTACGTGTGTGTGCCCGTGTGTGCGTGTGTGCCTGTATGTGTGTGTGTGTGTGTATGTATATGCGTCTGTGCCTGTGTCTGTGTATGTGCCTGTGTGTGTGTGTCTGTATATGTGTGTGCCTGTGTGTATGTTTGTGTGTGTGTGTGAGTGTG
>JAMWET010002246.1:170000-180000 GCA_024036415.1 Prochilodus magdalenae | reverse complement strand
AGAGCTGATTGGTTAGCATTTCTGCTACTGAGAGCTGATTGGTTAGCATTACTGCTACTCAGTGCTTATTGGCTAGCATTGCTATGCAAAGCCCTATAGGAACCCAGTCATTTGTATCTGCTCTGGAGCGCCCTCTAGTGCGCCAAACCTGGAAGGCATTGCTGAGAGCCTCTCAGCTTCTCTAACCAGACGTTCTCTGTTTGGGCCTCCTAGGAAGACTACGAGGTGACGCCGGACGAGAAGAGGAAGAGTCGAGGGGATCAGATCATCAAAAAGTTCCTCACCAAACAGGTGCGTCTGCACGTGCACGTGTCTGTGGGTGTGTGGGTGTGTGGGTGTGTGTGTGTGTGTGTGTGTGTGTGTGTGTGTGTGTGTGTGTGTGTGAGAGAGAGAGGACGAGCGGAAGTGAGAGAGAGAGAGAGATGCAGAGGACGTGTGGGAAAGAGAAAGTAATCACAGTCGGTCTGTTTTTGGTGGTTTTGTCTTTCCTGTAGTCTGTAGAGTGCGTGGATGTGGTTGAGGGTCTTGCCGAGCGCTGCAGAGAGAATCTTGAACTGAGCCCCTGCAAGGAGATATTCAGCGACTGCCGCAAGTAAGACGCACACGGATACACACACACACACACACTGAGACACACTACAGGAAGTGTAGGGGGTGATACGTCCTCCTACACATTCATTCTGACAGACTGTAATACACTACAGGAAGTATAGGGGGTGATACGACCCACACAGTCATTCTGACAGACTGTAATACACTACAGGAAGCGTAGGGGGCGATAGGACCCGCACGCTCATTCTGACAGACTGTAATACACTACAGGAAGTGTAGGGGGCGATACGACCCGCACGCTCATTCTGACAGACTGTAATACACTACAGGAAGTGTAGGTGGCGATACGACCCACACGGTCATTCTGACAGACTGTAATACACTACAGGAAGCGTAGGGGGCGATACGACCCACACGGTCATTCTGACAGACTGTAATACACTACAGGAAGTGTAGGGGGCGATATGACTCACATTCTCATTCTGACAGACTGTAATACACTACAGGAAGCGTAGGGGGCGATACGACCCACACGGTCATTCTGACAGACTGTAATACACTACAGGAAGTGTAGGGGGCGATATGACTCACATTCTCATTCTGACAGACTGTAGTACACTACAGGAAGCATAGGGGGCGATACGACCCACCTGACAGACTGTAATACCCTACAGGAAGTGTAGGGGGCGATACGACCCACCTGACAGACTGTAATACACTACAGGAAGTGTAGGGGGCGGTTTAATGTTGTTTCTTCTTGTTCCTGTTTGTCGCAGAGCTCTTCATGACTACTTAAGCGGCGCTCCCTTCTCCGACTACCAGAACAGCATGTACTTCGACCGATTCCTGCAGTGGAAGATGCTGGAAAGGTTCTGACCTCAACATTCCTATATCCGTTTGGGTTTGGTTTAGGTTCTTGTGGACCCTGTGACGCTTTAAAGAGCATTCGGACCTGATATGTGCCACACCTCCAGAGCCCCACAAAAATGGCACGCGGCCCAGCCTTAATACCGATTAATTAATATGCACCTCCGACCTTTATTGGTGGCGTATGATGCCAACCATTCCCATGGTCACGTGCAGCAGTGGGGTCACCTGTCTGTCTTTAGCATTAGCCCGGTAGGGATGAAGTCTCAAACAGCCCTCAGGTGTTTGGCCCAAAGAGCTTATGGCAGTCCAGTGGTCCCCCCTCCTTCAGGATCAGGAGGGGAGTTCAGGATCCTTCAGGATCAGGAGGGGAGTTCAGGATCCTTCAGGATCAGGAGGGGAGTTCCCTGGTCTTTAAATTGGAACGTCTTGCTCTGGACGCTGTTGTGCCATCACAGTGGTCACTGGTTTAAAGGGCAGTGCCCCGTCAGATCAGCTGGGGGCGCTGTGTTCATCTCGATGCCTCTGTTTTTCCTGAATGTGTTTCGTTTCTCGTGTTTTCAGGCAGTCGGTTACGAAAGACACGTTTCGGCAGTACCGGGTTCTGGGCAAAGGTGGCTTCGGAGAGGTAAGGAGGGTTTGTGAAGTGGTGAGCCGCAACCAGGAAACTAGCATGCATGTAATAACCCAGTAATAAACCAGTAATAACCCTGTAATAACCCAGTAATAACCAGTGATAATTCAGTAATAACCCAATAGTAGCTCAGTAATAACTCAGTAATAAACTGGTATCAAATATATTAACCTAGTAATAACCCAGTAGTAGCTTGGTAGTAATAGTAATAACTCAGATATAAACATGTAATAAACATGTAATAAGCTTATAATCTTTTCGTCAGTAATTTGCTCACTGTGTTGAAACACACCTGAGTGAATATGGGAAAACTCTGGATCTATATCTCCTCCTTTCCACCGCTGAAGTTCCAGTGCTCATGCTAGAGCTGGGGCTGGCTCCCAGGATCTATGGGATCCGTTAGGAAGGGCCCTCTGTTCCCTGGGTTTGAGAGCAGGGTATCTGGATATGGGCAGTCCTTATTCCGGAAGTCAGCATGGTCATTTTGCTGCTGCTTTCCTCGTTTTCACTCGTCTCCTGTTTTTTGGGAAACACCTTTTGCCAGTTGCATCCCGGGTTCTGCAGCTCCAGACTGGCGAGTCTGCGAAGGAAAAGCACAGAGCGGTTCGGGTTTTCGATACCGGCACTGTGTTGGTGGAAAGTGCCATGTGAGCCAGGTGGTAATCGGATTTCTGCTGCTTAGCTGACCAATAAACTCCCAAAAGGCGGAGCCTAAAACCCAGATGTCACGCTGCAGCATATATGAACGTATGAGCATGAAACATGAAGGTGATGAAGGTGAGAAACTCAGACCCGTAGTTTGGGCGTCACTCCGAACGTTCTAGCTGCCTGTTTAGGTCCGGAGCCGCTGCCTGTATCCGCAGATGCACAGACTAAGAAACCGGAAAGAAATCTGAGTAAGGCGTCTACATGCACTGGGAAGCACTATTAGATAAAATCCGGCTCTCCTGAGATTTCCTAATCGGATTTCTAGCTCTAGGAGTCTGCTGTATACACGATCACGTGGACAACCGGAAAACTGCAGAACTCCGGGGTTAAGTGTGTGTAAATGAACTCATCTGAGTCCTGAAGTCTGTTTCCATGTGTTTTTCCTGTCTACTCATTAGCTAACCCCGCCCCCTCTGCTGTGTGCAGGTGTGTGCGTGTCAGGTGCGGGCTACAGGTAAGATGTACGCGTGTAAGAAGCTGGAGAAGAAGAGGATAAAGAAGAGGAAGGGCGAGTCCATGGCTCTGAACGAGAAGCAGATTCTGGAGAAGGTCAACAGCAGATTTGTAGTGAGTGGATCTCCTGCTCTCTCTAGGCTAAGACCCTGAGCCTGTCCGTCTTCCTCAGGCTCCTCCCCTCCACCACACGGTCCCTGCAGCAGACCAAGTCCTGGTTGATTACCCGTGCTAATGTGGTGTGTACGTTAGCATTGGACGAGAGAGTAACGAGTAGGAGGTTCTGATTGGGGCTGTGTTTAGTTCACTCCCTCCTTCACCTCCTCCTTCTTCTCCTCTCCTCCTGTTTTACATTTACGGCCTTTACCACACCACTTAACCCAAGCGACTCAAGGGTGGATTGCTCTCCGACCATAATCTTATATTCTCTCCTCCAGCGTAATCCAGAAGGCTTTATTGACCACTTCGGGAGATTTCATCTGCCTCCCACATGACACATGATGATACATGTGACATACGGGAGTGGCCGGTACATGTGGTTCTGAGTCATACCACCATAAGCAGATAAATATCCTTTTTAATTTTGTATTTAATCCAAAAATTCTCACAAAAAATTGTAGATTCCTAATAAAAACAGTGAAATATTAAAATAAGTTCTTTAATTATGGAGATATATCTTATTGTGATGAGGTCATCACATTACATCAGGATACCCTTAAGGAACCCTGAACCACTGGGGGTATCACCGCTACTATACCGCACACTGTATACTACAGTAGTATGTACTGCACACTGTATACGCCCCCTGTGTGTGGTATACAGTACAGTAACAGGTTCTGACCTACAGTGTAGTGTACTAATACAGTCACATGACCAGTTACCTCACATTTACCTCAGAGCTGTTATTACTGTATCCACTGTTTAGAGCTAGCTGCTGCTAACGCTGCTCAGTTCACCTGAGATACGGTTAGCCTAGCGGTTAGCTCCCCTCGGCTACGTCACTCTAAAACTGATCCTCTAAAGCGAGTTTATCTTTTATTAATCTTCAGACCTGTATATTTAACTTTCTGAGGCTCATTCTGATGAACACCACCCACTACAACCACTACACCCACAGTAATACTCCGAGTGGGCTGCGCTTAGCCCCCCAGTCTTAGCCATTAAGACATTGTAGCTCCACCTGTACGCTAGAACCTCTGACTGGAGTAGAACACCATCCGTGTATCTCCAGTACACCATGAAGATAGCTCCACCCGTACACTAGAACCTCTGACTGGAGTAGAACACCATCCAGGTATCTCCAGTAACTGCCTCTTTAAGCACCATACAGCCTATTGAAGCTGGACCATCTCTAATGCTTATCCATATCAGAGCCGTATGGCTACATGTGGTGTGTTAGCGTTAGCGGCTCTTGCTCACGGCTTGTCCTCCGTCCTCAGGTCAGCTTAGCGTACGCCTATGAAACCAAAGACGCCCTGTGTCTGGTGCTGACCATCATGAACGGCGGAGACCTGAAGTTCCACATCTACAACATGGGCACGCCGGGCTTCGAGAAGGAGCGCGTCCAGTTCTACGCTGCCGAGATCTGCTGCGGCCTCGAGCACCTCCACCGAGAGTCCATCGTCTACAGGTGAGGGCCGAGCAAATTCGGCTTATACCTCTCTGAAGTATCATGACCTCCTTCGGAATCTGACCCCTCTTTCTCTCCTTCCCTCAGGGATCTAAAACCGGAGAACATTCTCTTAGATGATAACGGTGAGTAGATCCGCTCCTACTGCCTCCTCACGACACACCGCCATGACCTCAACCCCCAGCTCCACTGACCGTACAGGACACTCTGTAGGTGTACAGGTCCAGACTGTAGTCCATCTGTTTCTCTGTGTACTGTATTACCCTGTTCTTCAATGGTCAGGACCCCCACAGGACCCCCACAGAGCAGGTATGATGTGGGTGGAGGATCATTCTCAGCACTGCAGTGACACTGACGTGGTGGTGGTGTGTTAGTGTGGGTGGTGCTGGTGTGAGTGGATCAGACACAGCAGTGCTGCTGGAGTGTTTAACACTGTGTCCACTCACTGTCCACTCTATTAGACACTCCTACCTTGCTGCTCCACCTTGTAGATGGACAGTCAGAGACGATAGCTCATCTGCTGCTGCACAGTGCAGTGTTGGTCATCCTCTAGTCCTTCATCAGTGGGCACAGGACGCTGCCTACAGGACGCTGCCCACAGGACGCTGCCCACAGGATGCTGCCCACAGGACGCTGCCTCCACAAGACGCTGCCCACAGGACGCTGCCTCCACAGGACGCGTATCTGCTCTCTGGTGGTCCTGTGGGGGTCCTGACCGTTGAAGGACAGGACAATAGAGTACACAGAGGAACAGATGGACCACAGTCTGGAACCGCAGCGATTCTGCACATGTAGTTTGTAGCCCCTGGTTGATGGACTTCAGATCAGATTGTGGAAAACCGCTGGATTGGGAAATCCCAGATTTGACCTCTGACCTGATCATCAGTGTACTCTGAGTTTATTTGTGTTCATTTTGGTTTGTTTATTCTCTGTTTTCCACTGCAGGCCACATCCGGATCTCAGACCTGGGGCTGGCCATCAAAGTGCCTGAGGGAGAGCTGATCCGCGGCCGAGTGGGCACCGTGGGTTATATGGGTAAATGATCCGTTCCTAATCCTAACGAGTCACCTGTTTAATCAGACGCCGTCTTCGTCCTCATCCCGAGTCTTAACACACGGACATTCCAGAAGTCATGTGATCATGTATGTAGCTGGTTATGGAGAGGACGTCTTGGGAACGCCCACACCTGTATAATGAGGTTGAACACCGGTCAGTGTGCTCATGGCAGGGAGACGGGAATTACCAGAGTTGGAATGAAACATGGTAGTGGGAGCCAGACGGATGGGGCATTCCATTCCCGAAGTTTTACAGGAATGCCACAGTGGGCAGTGCAGTGGCCAGCCACGGGTGCAGAGCGACTCTGCCAGAAACCACATCCACATTCAGCGCAGGCCCCCCCACACGCAGATCCCCCAGGTTCGTGCGGCGGTTTTTAGCTTCCATGGGATACGGGAGCGGAGGATCCACCAGAGTGCCTCTGTTAACACCACCACACCGGACACAGCGGCTCACCCCGGCTCGTGAGGTCACTAACTGGACCCATGGTAGCGGGTTGTTTCGGGCTGATGGTGGGATCCGTGTGTGGCCGACAGTGATGGGATGCTCTAGCAGGATAAAGCTCTGGGCCAAAGTTTTCCGGGATTGGTTTCAGGATCAGTCTGGAGAGTTCTGACCAATGGTGTGGCCTGCAGGTTCACCTGACTCGTCCAATCGAGGCCTTCCACTTCCATGCCTCGTTCAAACTCCAGTTCCCGTGTCCTTGCCGTGAGCACGCTGCCAGTGTTCAGCCTCACTCACACGATAACACCTCAGAGCTCATACAGGTGTGGCCGTTCCCAGGGAGCCGTCCCCTGACAGGTGGTCCTGGACTTGGCTCTTACGATAGCTCCGGCTTCTCGTCGGGTAATTAACTGAACCTCGTGTGCTGGTTGATTGACAGCTCCAGAGGTGATCAATAACGAGCGCTACAGTATGAGTCCTGACTGGTGGGGTCTGGGCTGCCTGATCTACGAGATGACCGCCGGCCGCTCGCCCTTCCGTGCCCGCAAAGAGCGAGTGAAGAGGGAGGAGGTGGAGAAGCGAGTGCAGGAGGAGGAGGAGGAGTACAGCGACAAGTTTACAGAAGACACCAAAGCCATCTGCAGGATGGTGAGCAGAGAGAACCTGCACAAACACCCACACCGTGTTTAGCACGTACAGACACCCACTGGCGCGTAAACACACTCGGCCTCTCAGCAAGTTTAAATGATGGTGTTGAAGGTGGTGACTCTCTGACTCCACATAGGGAGCAGGGAGGAGTAGTGCGCTTTGTAAGGTGCTGGGAGGGGTAGTGTACTCTAGAGGGAGCAGGAAGGTGTGGTGCACTTTGTAGGGAGCCAGGAGGTGTAGTGCACTCTGCAGGGAGCCAGGAGGAGTAGTGCACTTTGTAGGGAGCCAGGAGGAGTAGTGCACTCTGTAGGGAACCAGGAGGAGTAGTGCACTTTGTAGGGAACCAGGAGGAGTAGTGCACTTTGTAGGGAGCCAGGAGGTGTAGTGCACTCTGTAGGGAGCCAGGAGGAGTAGTGCACTCTGTAGGGAGCCAGGAGGTGTAGTGCACTCTGTAGGGAGCCAGGAGGTGTAGTGCACTCTGTAGGGAGCCAGGAGGTGTAGTGCACTCTGTAGGGAGCCAGGAGGTGTAGTGCACTCTGTAGGGAGCCAGGAGGTGTAGTGCACTCTGTAGGAAGCCAGGAGGTGTAGTGCACTCTGCAGAAAGCAGGGAGGAGTAGTGCACTCTGGAAGGGGCAGGGATGCGTATGGAGCATAGGGAGGTGTGGTGCACTCTGTAGGGAGCCGGGAAGTGTAGTGCACTCTGTAGGGAGCAAGGAGGTGTAGTGCACTCTGTAGGGAGCAGGGAGATGTAGTGTACTCTGTAGGGAGCCAGGAGGTGTAGTGCACTCTGTAGGGAGCTGGGAGACGTAGTGTACTCTGTAGGGAGCAAGGAGGTGCAGTGCACTCTGTAGAGAGTCGGTTTGGGTTTCAGCCCCGTGTGTACAGAGAGGGGCGGTGCTGGATCGGTGCTGGATCGGTGCGATATACGAGTCGTGGTGGGAATTTGGTGAGGAAGGGTAACAGGTGGCCGAACATGGTTCTCCTCATACAGCAGTCCACGGAGGCTCATCTGCAATACCATCCTCCACAGCAGGGGTGCACAATCCTGGTCCTGGAGATCCACCACCCTGCAGAGTCCAGCTCCATCCCAAATCTAGCACACCTGATCCAGGTAATCAGTGTTTCCAGGGGCTTCTGACTGTACGAGCCAGGTGTGTAGGATCAAAGCTCTCCAGGACCAGGACTGAGCTGCCCTGTTCTAACAGAACTAGATTTCTGAGCCCTCGGCTGCTACAGGAAGCCGTGATACCTTTGAGCAGTACTGACCTCTGACCCCACACCTTCACCTTGGACCCCACAGTTCCAGAAGATGAGCAGCAGTACCCAAACTGTTCCATGCCACCCTAACGACAGCCTGGCGTTGTTTTCAGTGGAGTTATTAGATGAATGCCGTCAGAGGGGCACGGGTTCGGCTCCTGGGTCGTCACATGGACTTGATCAGTTCCATAACCTGATTAATTTAACACAGGGCCGGTGTGATAAACCGGTCAGAGAGACTGGAGAGACTGGAGTTCTAGGTATGGCGCTGGTTATGCTCGTGAACCCACAGTGGCTGATAATGGTGCCTGTGTTAGTTCTGGTGTTAGTGTTGGGAGCACTGGGCTCGTCCTGCCCGGATGATCAGCTTCACGCTGAGATCACGGCGAGTTGGACTTCAGGCTCGTATTCATGTTTCTCTGAATGAGGAGGAACTGCAAACAGACCAATCCAAGCCTCCTTCCGCACGCGCACACACAGGCCGCGTTGGTCCTGGTCCAAGTGGACACTGTGGAGCGCGGCACAGGCTGTTTCTGAGTAAATACAGCGGTGTGTGTGTTCCTGCCTTTACGCCTCATAGAAGCTGATTTAGGGTCTCACTGACAGTCCGCGCCGAGCTGCTGGATGTGGCCTCCTCCCCGTGTCCGGTAGAGCAGGCCTCCGATCACAAACCAGCGCATTATGACTTCTGTGATGACGTTTGGTGTGTGAGTGTGTGTGTGTAAGCGTGTGTGTGTGTGTGTGTAAGCGTGTGTGTGTGTGTGTATTTATGTGTGTGTGTGTGTGTGTATTTATGTGTGTGTGTGTGTGTATGTGTGTGTTAGCGTGTGTGTGTGTGTGTGTATTTATGTGTGTGTGTGTGTGTATGTGTGTGTTAGCGTGTGTGTGTGTGTGTGTATTTATGTGTGTGTGTGTGTGTGTGTGTGTAAGTGTGTATGTGTGTGTTAGCGTGTGTGTGTGTGTGTATTTATGTGTGTGTGTGTGTGTGTGTGTGTGTGTGTGTGTGTGTGTAAGTGTGTATGTGTGTGTTAGCGTGTGTATGTAAGCGTGTGTGTGTTAGAGTTTGTGTGTAAGCGTGTGTGTGTTAGTGTGTGTGTGTGTGTGTGTAAGTATGTGTGTGTGTGAGTGTGTGTGTGTAAGTGTGCGTAAGTGTGTGTGTGTGTATATGTGTGTGTGTATGTGTGAGTGTGTGTGTGTGTGTGTGTGTGTGTATGAATGTGTATTTATGTGTGTGTGTGTGTGTGTGTGTGTAAGTGTGTATGTGTGTGTTAGCGTGTGTGTGTGAGTGTGTGTGTGCGTGTGTAAGTGTGCGTAAGTGTGTGTGTGTATGTGTGAGTGTGTGTGAGTGTGTGTGTATGTGTGAGTCTGTGTATGTGTGAGTGTGTGTGTGTGTGTGTGTGTGTGTGTGTGTGTGTGTGTGTGTGTGTGTGCATAAGTGTGTGTGTGCATAAGTGTGTGTGTGTGTAAGTGTGTGTGCGTGTGTATGCGTGTGTGTGTGTGTGTAAGCGTGTGTGTGTGTGTGTGTTAGAGTGTGTGTGTGTGTGTGTGTGTGCGTGTGTATATGTGTGTTATAGTGTGTGTGTGTGTGTGTGTGTGTTATAGTGTGAGTGTGTGTGTGTTTGTGTGTGTTTGTGTGTGTTTGTGTGTGTTTGTGTAAGCCAGTCTTTCAGATTAGTTGTGTCCTCCCAGTGTTTTCAGTGCTGAATGTAAACTGATCCTGTCCCTCTGAAGTGAGCTGATTGATTAGTAAT
>JAMWET010002246.1:155000-162500 GCA_024036415.1 Prochilodus magdalenae | reverse complement strand
CTCTGAGACACAGGAAGTCATTCCCTCCGGAATTATCCCTGAGCAGACTTGTGAAAACTACGGATATGGCGAATTCGTGCCGGACCCAATTCCTGTGTGCGGTCGATACTGCACATTCCCGTTTGAATAGGGCTTTAGAAGTACAGCTGACCCACCTCCACCCAAATCAAAGCATCTCCCACCTCATGTCGTACGTCAGGTGTTACCTCTTCTTTCCCGGGGGCTTTTCCTGAAACGCTGGACACAGCAGAGGGCTGTATGAGTGAAAGGAGGAATTTGCCAGCGTGACTGGAAGGGTTAAAGGCGTAGTTTGGCGCAGTTTCCCACCTTTTGCCCCAAATGTGCCCAATCATCCCGGTCATGGTTGGTGCACTGAAGCTACAGAGGCTAATAGCTAACAGACAGGATACCCCTGAGTCGCCGGTTTCCCGCCATGCTAACGCGGTTCAGTCCGTGTTTACACCGTACATACCAGTGAGTCACACAGTAATCAGAATAATCGAGTCTAATAGAGGCTGCTCACATTTTTCGCGGACCCCAGACGTAGCCGATCCAGCGGGAATGTGTGTGGAGCTCAAATCTGGAGCTAGCGTTGCTAACAAGCACTGGAACTCAATAGTCACCCAAATAGCATAAATCGTTTCTGTAAGAAGACGGGTCCACAACGTCTTACACAGGGCATCTAGGCCTTTAAGGTGGGGCGGCTTGGTCTAGAGGTCGGTATGTGTGGCCCTGTCTAAGATCAGCCCCGCTTTGTGAACCCCAGCCCCGGCGCTTCCTGAAACACTGAGATGGTTTTTTAATTTTTGTGGCTCAAAGTGGGTCAGACTGGCCTCTAAGCCACCCAACAAGTTGGTGGTGCCCTAAAAGAAGCCCTTAGAAGCTGTTCAGGCTATTTAGGTGACTACTGAGTTCTTGTGTGTGTTAGCGGCGCTAGCTGAGTAGCCCCGGTTTTTCGCTAATACAGCTAATGTTGTGTTAGTTCAAATTTAGCTCAAATGATAAACAATGGTAAACTCTGTTTGAGGAGTTACAATAATCTGGCTGGTCCGAGGGTGAACCAGCAGGGGCAAACGTTCAGCTGACCCTGACAAGCCAGTGGACCCATATATGCTCACTATCTGGGAAGGCTAGCGCTAGTTGAGTAGTTATGTAATGTCTGGAATTTGTATCCAGAAAAGCTGGAGTGAGTTGAACTTGAATGCAGCACACTTGTTCTAGAACAGCTAAGCTATGGCTAACAGCGCTAACACAGCTAGGATGGAGCTGCTGACTGCAGAAAAGCTAAGGTGGCTAATGTTGCTAAATTGCTAACAGTGCTAAATGGCTAACAGTGCTAAGAAATTCCAAAAGTGTCTTGGCTGATCGGCTACGACTGGAGTAATCTGAAGATTTTGGACAATTTGAAACAGTTCCGATATAAACAGAGTCACTGAGAGTGGGTTCGGTGAGAAGTGCTTCGTTCTAGATACAGTCAGAGCTCCTCACAGTGGTGGTGAAGGTAACCAGACGTCCCCTCTAAAAGCTCCCTCACAGGAAGTTCCTACAGGAGGAGGTTCTGAATACGCTGCCTGATGTCTGAGACGCTGTTTATGATAGTGTGGAGAAGATCTCAGCCTTAAACTCCATTCATGGTGGAGGGATACATGCTGCAGGGCGCTGTGAGGTCAAATAGTCCCCCAAAGGAACTTAGTATTTCCAGGTTTTCCAGATTTTCATCACCAACATTCCATATACACTCAGAACACACTTGTAGGTTCACTGGTGGTTCTAGATAGTGAGTAAAATGTCTGTATGTGTGTTCTAGACATGGAGAACCCTGGTTCCCATCACCACCACAACCACTATAAACATCTACTGAACCCCCTCGCACCAAACCTGCGCTCAGTCACGCTGTTTACACCACAGACACGGAATTATGGGGGAATTTTGAAAAATTTGTGGAATTCCTCTTAACAGTGGAGGCAAGTGTGTAATGCTAATTGGTGTACATAGGCTTCCTCTGTTTATTAGCCACGTTAGCATCATAGCTGCAGGGGAAAGCGACTGTCAGTCAGGTTGTGGTCTGTACTCTTGATATCAGAAGGTATGGGAATGTTTGGGATGCTCGGATGTGAACCCAGAGTGTAACATTTCTTCTCTCTCTTTCTCTTCTCTTCTCTTCTCTTCTCTCTCTCTCTCTCTCTCTCTCTCTCTCTCTCTCTCTCTCTCTCTCTCTCTCTCTCTCTCTCTCTCTCTCTCTCTCTCTCTCTCTCTCTCTCTCTCTCTCTCTCTCTCTCTCTCTCTCTCTCTCTCTCTCCTTCTATTCCTTCCTCTTTCCAGCATCCAGAGGCGACCATCGCTCACAGCCGAGTCTCGTCTTCCAGCGTCAACTCCGTTGACTCCGTGTCAAACTCTGCCCCCTAGTGGACAGACGCCTGCAGGACTACAGGGAACAAGAATGAACGAGTGATATAAAGAAAGAGAGAGAGAATGAACAGAGAGAAACTCCTGTCCTACACAGGCTGGTCTTTAGAGCACGGAAGAGGATTTGTTTTTACTTCCTCGTCTAGGCCGCTAACACTAACCTTTCGCGGCCCGCTGGAGGGCAGGAGACGGAACGACTCTGCTTCTGAGACGAGAAAAGAGACTTTTCCTTTTTTGTTTCTTGTTTTTTTGTTTGTTTTTGTTTTGTTTTTTTACTAAAGGCGAACTTTTACCCCTCACCTCATGCTCCCTCAGGATTGCTGGACCAGAATTAAAAAAAAAAAAAAAAAAGAAAAGGAAAAAAAAAAAGAGCCACTGACAATGACGGAATATTAAACTCTTATTATTCAGGGGATTTTACTGACAAAAGAGAGGCCTCCACAGGGAATGGGAAGGGGGGCTCCCCGCCCCCCCCTCCTCCACCCTTCCGTTTTGGGAGGGGGACAAAGAGTGAACTGAAGAGACTCTGCGCGCACTCACTAACACAGGCACTCACTCGCTCCCTCCTCCTGCTCCATCCCTCTCTTCGGCCCCTTACCTTCTCTCCCGCCACAGCTCCACAGCTCCACGACACAATACACCTCCAACCTCAAACCCAAAATGTGCATTGCCTTGCATACACTCAGGCCAAAGATAAGACGGGGATCCCAGTATCCGGTTGCCATATTCGTCCTGGAGAGCGAGGTCAGGCCTACAAAGTAAGGAGGGAGGGGAGATGAGGAGATCAAAGCAAAACAAGCACAAAGATGAAGAGAACTTGGGGTGGTCGCTGTCATCCGCACGCATGGGTGTCTGTCCGTAAAGGGATACTCGGTCCAGGAAAGCGGAAGTGGCTAACAGCGCTCGGATGAGAGCGATAGGGTGGCTAACGGCGCTACTTCTTCCTAGCATCGAGGCTTGATCCAAAAATCTAAGATGGCTAACAGCGCTTGTATGCTAGCAGTGACTGAACGCTGATACAGAGCAGCCAAGGTGGCTAGACCGGTGCTACCCGCGTAGCCAGCCTATATTAGCCCCACTGGCTTGTTCAGGTCAGCACCTTGACTGGTTGCCCCCTCGGACCCCCCAGGTTACTGTCCTGCATCGTAGCTCTGGCTAGTCTGTAACCTCCTCAAGCTGATTTAAAAGGCAGAGACTTTTATTTTGGAAAATACAGTCAGAGAAATGTTAGGGAGGGTAATACACTGAGCAAAGTGCCAGTGGACCGCCAGCTGTGCCCTCAGCCGGCCAGCAGTGCTTGGCTAACTTTGTTAGCAGGTTGGCTAACAGCGCTAGCAGGGATTTAAAGCCTAGTGAAGCCTAGCTACGGCGGCTAACGGCACTTATGACTGAAAAAATAACGACACAAATAAAAGCTTGATCCAAAAAAGCCCAGATAGTGAGAGGATAGCGGACCGTTGTTGGCCCACTGCTAGCGAAGGTGGTGGTCCACTTGCTTAGCAATTTCCAGGGGCATCGCTGGCAGAGTATTTGACAAAATGCCATTTTTTTTATTGCTCCTTTTCCAATTCTTACTTTCATTATACTATATGAATAATAATTGTATATTGTAATACATAATGTTTAGCTTCAGCAACAACATTTACAGCTAAATCCCTTTATATCAAACCCAGTTCTGATTTTTTCTTCGCTCATTTTTAAAAATATATAAATTTTAGCTCAAATTTAGCTCAAATTTAAAGCTATAAAACCTGTTTGAGGGGGTTAAAAACAAATTAACACAATAATCTGGGTGGTCCGAAGGTGCACTAGCAATGCTAAATAGCTGACCAACCTTGCCAAGCCAGCAGACCCATATAGGCTCGCTATCTGGGAAGGCTAGCGCTAGTTTTCCTAGTAATGCCTGGAACTTAAATCCAGAAAAATCTTGAATGAGTTGAACTTGAATGCAGAACCCTTGTTCTAGTACAGCTAAGCTATGGTTAACAGCGCTAATGCAGCTAGAAATGAGCTACTGCCTGCAGAAAAGCTAAGGTGGCTAGCAGTGCTAATAACCCTAGGATGCTAAGGAGGCTGATGGTGCTCGTGTTGCTAGTTATCAGTAAAGACTGGAGGTTTCTTAGTTCAGGAAATGTTCTTACGTTCTTAGCAGTGAATGAAAGCTGACCCAGAGAAGCTAAAGTGACTAATGTTGCTAGTTAGCCGTGAAAGCTAAAGGCGGCATGTTAGCATACGCTTGTTTGAGCAGTGCTGGCTTTGCAGTAGCTAGCAACATTAGCATTTTAGCATGGTGGATCTTTAAACCACATCGTTTTTGGCAGCTCCGGTTTCGTCCCGCCTGTAGAAGACGGGCTGATATCACCACAGTTAAAGGACATACAGGAAGACATACCTTGGGACATTTCAGCATCACTTCCTGTGTGCAGTATTAGGGCATTGGGAATGAGGGAGTGGCCAAAAGTGGAGAAAGGGAAAGTGGGGGCGTGGTCTTGTTGACAGTGGGCGGGCCCTAAACCAGCAGATACATACACCAACACAGCACAAGAAGTCAATCAGGGAACTCTACTGTACTCTCATCTCATCAGTTCTGTTGCCCCTCCCACCGAAGGGGGCGGGGACCACCCTTTAAAATGGTATACTTAATTCACGTCTGCTGTGTGTTCACCTACGGACAATCTTCACTCTCTCTGTGCTGCCCGGCTGGTTGCTAACAGGGAAAGCTGAACGGGTGACGTGTGCCACAACCTGCAGACAGTAACCCAGGACTGTACTGGAGCGGGACTGATCGATCGGTTTCCTTATCAATAAATAAACGGAAGTGTTTGTCCAATCAGTGCAGGAATCTATCCGTGTGAGTGTCATGAGGGGGCTGGACACCCACTGGCTAGTGAGTGTCCGTCAGAACTTCATCCACCACCTCCACTCAGCAACACCACAACTGCCCCATCGCTCATCTCCATCCGCCGTACGGTCGCCAGACAGGAAGTTAAAGGAAAATTCCTAGTGTTTTTCAACCTAATCTCGGAATGACCGTCACTTAGCGTCACCTAACATGGGAAAATTCTTTACTCACGGTAGAATCCAATGGGCAGTAGCTGTATTCCGTGGAACGTGAACAGCTTAACAAAGCTGTTAGTGTCCCCCACCACGAAATTCCCAATTTTCCCAACACATTTCCCACATGCTCTTTTTTCACTTTCCATATGCTTTTCCAGAATCTTCATGTCAGTCAGATGCAATCGGTGCAAACTCCACCCACAACCGTGAACCTTTGTCAAACTAGTCCTAAATCCGAAAGGATGATGTGGATTTACAGCCTAAATTCCTAAATGCATTTCACTGAAAAATTCACATTCCGGAAAATGTAGGGCTGAATTCCATGGAAATTTCAAATATGCAGTTCTAAAATTGCGGAAGCTGCAATCGGTGTTGAGCAGGATGGGCTTCATGTAACTTTGAGAGATGACCAACAAACCAGGCTGTGGTTTTGACCAGTCTGCTAAGCAACAATTTCGGAATTAATTCCCGCCTATAATTCCGAACACGAAGCTCCGTCAGTAACAGTGGTGCTGCTGGAATCAACGTCTCACTAATGTGATAACGAAACCAGGTTGTAGAAACAACCATGGCTGAAGTGAGCTTCCCATTCGCCAGCTTCCGTGTTTGAATATTCCGGTTCCACCTTAAGTGGTGCTTTGTTTAAGATGGAACAGGGAAAATGTAAACAGGAAGTTGGCAAATAGGAAGTTGGCAGAAAGGAAGCTGACTGGAGCTTCAACCAAAACTTGGACTCTCTATATTTCAGTGTTTTATGGCTTCAGTCTTTTGTGACCTGAACATGAGGTCGTTGGCTGAAACGGAGCTCGGAATTTTAATTCTAAAATCCTTAAATTCCTGAAAGGACTACTGAATCCATGGCATTTTCAGAGATGGTCCGATTGGACACCTGGAAAACATTTCTCAGTGCTACATTACTAGCCTAATGCTCCTTATGCCTTATATCAGAGTGCGGTTAGTGTTTGGAAGTATGGTGCCGGATGATTCCTTCTTCCGGAATATTTGTGGTAATTTGGGAATATCACAGATATTCTTTATGCTGTACTTGTTGGCTAGTCAGGTCACACAGATCGGACCGTCACTGTTAAATTTAATTCCAAATTTTTCATTTTAATTTTAAAAGTCAGGAAGTGGACATGCATCCCGTTTGCAGTATTCCCGGTAAATTCACATTCGGATCGTTTCCTCCTCCGTGAGTTTTTACCTGCATGTCCATTGACTTCCATTGCAGGTGAGTTTCGTGCCAACAGGTTCAGAGCAACCCACTAAAATCCCAATCCATGCTAATCCGCCATGTGCCGTAGATGCTGCCCCCAGAGTTCCCCCAGCTTATCCCTTTAACCCGAGCGCTCTTCCTCCTCTGTAGGATGTTTTCCGGAACACCGTGCTGGAACGTGAGGTCTCAGGCCTCTTGTTACATAGACGGACATTCTTTCACCTGACTGTTTACACCCACCATCAGCGCAGTGCACCAGGCCCACCTTAACCAGCATACCTCAGCACCCGTTCTCATTTATCCGTGTTTCCATACTGGTGTCCTCACACGGCACGAAGGCTGGGGGAAGATTCCATGACACACACACACACTTCCACACTTCTCCGGGACGGGCGTCATGCGTGGCGCTCTCCCAGCAGTGGCTGATACAGAGCGCGCGCCATGTTGGCGTAAGCTGAAGCGTGAGGATTTAGACTGAGCCTCAGCCGGGATGGGCGTTAGGAAGCCCGGGGAGGGTTTATGGGAAGGGGGATGGAACATGTGGAGGGAACTGAACCACCCTGGAAAGCATGCTCGATGTTACTGACACAGAGTGCTGCTCCCGGTGGTTGCGGCATGCTGACTAGCGTGTTTCGGGCGTAGCCTGCATTGAGCCTTCGTGACCCCCGAGCGGGTGCCCACCCGGATCAGGCCCGCATGTTTAGACGTCGTCTTCTTTTTTTAAGTGCCATATTTGATTAGCAAGCTAAAGACTTGATGTACCAGTGCCAGACACATGTAACCCATATTAACAGGAAGTGATCATCCCCCTATGAGAATAC